>CAUYQG010135093.1:0-49672 GCA_963574415.1 Tarsius wallacei
TTGTTTTGTTAATGATGGCCATTCTTACAGGGGTTAGGTGGTATCTCAATGTGGTTTTGATTTGCAATTTTTTTTTTTACTTTCTAATAATCAGTGGGGTTTTTTTTCTTTACCTAGTTAGGATCTTTTGGGTGCCAACAACAGACATCTAATTAAGGTAGTCTACATTTAAAAAAATAATATAAGACTTTCTTAAATTATTGAAATACTTTAAGGGATCCAAGGGCCAGTAGCATCCTTAAGCCTCTCAGAGAACTAGAAGAAGAAAAAGAAAAGTAATCAAGTACTTAATTGTTTTGGGGAAATTCATAGCCAAAACCCAACAGAAACATCTTTGTAAGCTAGACCTCAAATGAGCAACTGTTTCCTTTTTTAAAGTAGAAAATTCGTGATTGAGAAATGTAAGAAATAGACGATTGTCCCAATTTTTTAAAACAGAGATCGCTTTATTCTTTTCTCAGAATTATATTACATGATAAACAGTATTCTCGAGAAAACACCTACACACAGGTACTCAGACCTTTCCTCCCAATGCCATCTACATCCTGATCATCGATGACAGCAGGAGTCTGCATAATAGGAATGATATCAAGTTTGCCTAGATATTCTCAGCAGGGATCAAGTACCTAAAGCCACTTTTCCTCGGACTGCACTGCCTCCACCAACAAAGATGAAGGGGGAGTTCCAGATACCATCTCTCCTTATATGCTAACACTCACTGTGTATCTGTTTTCTGTGACAGTCTCATAAACTGCTTATCCTGTTTTCCGTTGGGCACAAGAAGGGAGTACCTCATGGCTTGGTCCATGGTCCTCATCTCCTTTGTATCTTTTTCCACCATCTGGGGGTCAGGCAGTACCATATCTGGTAAGAATGGGGAGGATGTGAGAAAGACTTTTGTTCCCATAGTAACAACAAGGGGGTAAAAAGGACAATGAAAATTACAACTTTTGATAAAGCTTTGAAAAAATTATATACTCAAAATAACCTTAAGAAAATACATTTCAGAGAGGGATAAAATCCTCATTGATAAGCTAAAAGTCACCAAAAAAGTTTTATTCCTGCAAACAAGTGCCAAGTCTGGATACAAGCAAGCAAGTAGCAGGAGAGACTATCTACTTTGAGAGATTCATGAATAGTGGTTTTCTTCTGGGTTTAAGGAATTTCACAGAAAACGAGTATAGGGGAAATTTGGGAGACAATAAAATATATCTTGATTTGGGTGTTCACTATGCAGGTATATATCTGCCCCACTGTATTAGTAAGATCTATGCATTTCACAATTAATCAAAAAATCAGAAACTAAATAAATAAAACAGAGAAGAGTACCTAAAACAAAAATGGCAGGAGGTTAGTGATTGTTGAAGTATGGGGGTAGATGTCTAAGAATTTAATATACAGTTTTCTTTTCTTTGTCTTAACCCTCCAAAGATTCCCTATCTCTCTACAAGCAAAAGCCAAGTCCTTACAACAGCCTATAAAGATCCACAAAGTTCCTGTAAGAACTGCCTCCCTTCCATTATCTTTCTTGACCTCAACTCTTATTAATCTTTCTCCCTCATTTCACATATTACAGCTGCTTCTGTCTGTTTTTTTGAAGGTGCCAGACATCTGTACCAGTGTGTCTTTGTACTGGCTGTTTCATTTGCCTGGTGCCCTCTTCTTCCAAATACAATCCTGACCAATTCCTTTATCTCTTTTAATTTCTTGCAAAAATATCACTTTCTCAGTTAGGTCTACTCTCATATTTATATTTAAAAATGCAACACTCTTTTTCTCTTCCCTTTGATTTTTTCCCCAAAGCATTTGTTGTCTTTTAGCATACAAACACTTCACATTTTTATTATTTTTATTCTCTCTCTCTCTCTCTCTCTCTCTTCTTCCTCTTAAATGTAGGCTTCAAGGGGAGAGTGAGCTACAAATCTGTATATTTTAAATTAATTTTCATATTCCAAGAGCCTAGAATAGTGCTTGACACACACATGGTGTTTCATAAATATTTTGTGAATAAATGAACGAATGATTCCTCAACTTTATTCTGTGAAGTTTCCTTGCTTGTTAAATAGTGAAGGTCCCCTAACTCCACTTTTGGAACGTGTACAAAGAATAATTCCTCTATCCTTGAGCTTGTGGTCACAACATGGACCCTTCTCCCACAGAAGCCATTATTGTCAAAGATGACACCCACTTTACAACTTTTGTCAACTGAGCGTTGAGAGGAGAATTTACAGAAATGTTAAAAAAAAATCAAACATGCAAATATTCTCATGATGAAACAAAGTACAAACAATTGAAAATGATTAGCACTTTTGTTTCCTCATCTTGTATATAACCAGGGCTCTTCTGAGAGAACTAACAGCAGGAGAGAGAGAGAGAGAGAGAGAGAGAGAGAGAGAGAGAGACAGAGAGACAGAGACAGAGACAGAGAGGGAGAAGGAAGAGAGAGAGATTAATTTTAATTTTAAGAAATTGGTTTGTGCTATTGTGGAGGCTTGATACATCCAAAGACTGCAGGATAGCTGTCAGACAGGACACCAAGGGAAGAGTTGCAGTTCAAGTCCAAATGCAGTTTGCTGGAAGAATTCCTTCTTCCTTGGAGGAGGACAGTCTTTGTTCTACTAAGGCCTTCAACTGATTGGATGAGACCAGCCACATCATGAAGAGTAATCTGCTTTACTGAAAGTTCACCAATTTAAATGGAATCTCTTCTTCCATTTAAATTTTTAAAAACACCTTTACAGAAGCATCCAGAATAATGTTTAACCAAATATCTGGGCACCTGGCCCAGCCATGTTGACACATAAAATTAACCATCCCATCTTGTTACAAATGATGTAAAGTACCCTTTGGGGCATAAATTTTCTAAACATTAGGCTGTTGCTCTACTGGCAAACTCATCCAGTGATAAGCTATGCAGGACCATTTTTTTCTAAGATAAACAAAATAATGCATATGTTCTTTCCATCTTTATTTATCCCTGTTGTACACACATTCTCTTTCTCTTTCTCTCTCTCTTGTTCTCGATTTTGTTTTTGCACAGTCTCACTTTTTTTTTTTTTTTGGTTTGTTTTGGGTTTTTTGCACTCTTATTCTGGCTTTCTCTGACTATTGCTCTATTGCATAACTCACATTTTCTGCATTTGCATTCATAATTTTTTAGCCCTAAGGCCAGATTCCTCTGCTTGTGTCTCTATACATGGTGTATTACAACTGATCAGCTTCAAACTTAAAAATTCTCACTAGTCCAACACCTGTAGTTGATGTTCCACATTCTATCTTTTTTTTTTTTTTGAGTCGTAGTCTCACTCTGTCACCCAGGATGGAGTGCAGTGACACACTCACGGCCACTGCAGCCTCAACCTGCTGGACTCGGGAGATCCTTCTGCCACAACCTTCCAAGTAGCTGGAACTACAGATGCACCCACCATGCCTGGCTAATTTTTTGATTTATTGTAGAGATGAGGTCTCACCAAGTTGCCCAGACTGGTCTTGAACCTGTGGGCTCAGGCAGCCCTCTCACCTCAGCCTCCCAGAGAGCTAAGATTATAGGAGTGAGCCACCACACCTGAACACATTTATCTTAACACACAGTCCCTAGGAAACTGTCAGATGGATTCAGCTTGGTCAAGTTGTCTGTTTGCCTTTGGCCCGAGGGATTGGTGATGTGTGCCTTACTACTTGCTGGTTGAGGCTTTGGAAGTAGCCTGCGATGGAAATGAAGCAGCTTGGGAAATAAAAATAAAATTATAAATCCCCCAACTGACTGAACGGACTCCCTTTCAGTCAAGAGGGTCCCAGGGAAACCTTATCAACTGAGTCCTTGTCATGACAAAATGGGAGTTCAGACATGCCTTGTTTCACGGCCTCCTTCACTAACCACCATTAGGCTTTCTTTCCTGATGATTAAACTGCAACTAGCCCTTTTGAAATACTTGCTCCCTTACTAATTTCGACCGACCACCTGATGCTGCCTCTCCCTTATGCTGTTTTGACATAATAGCTGAACATCTTTCCTGCCTGATAAGGGACCACCATCTAGGGAGTCAGTTGGCCTGTTTACTTAGGCTGTGCACTGAGCTTCTTTTTGTCCTTTACCCTACCTTTTGAAATATAGGGCCTAATTGTAATACATTCAAATGCTAACTCTTCACCACAAAGTGAAAATGGACATATATAACATACATGTTAGCTTTCTACACATGTACTCCTCTTTTGTAAGTATTCATAGTGCCTCCTTAAACCTGTTAAATACGTTAGTATATTTACTTAGCCAGCCTGTTCAGCAAAAATCCCTGTCTCATTATTCCCTCTCTTGAAGCACCGGTTTTAGTTGTAGGCTCTGCTTCCCACCTACAGTTTGTGATACCCTTCTTTACAGAAATAAAGCTCTCCTTTCTCAATTTATAGATTTTGTGACTTTTTTGGTTGACAAATTTATCCAAAAAAAGAGTGCTTCTACAGAAAGAAAAAAAAAGATTAAAAAATGCTTAATAAAGCACCTTTGACTTCCATAAAGGGTTTAGCAATTGAATATAGTTCTGAATACAGTACTGTAATAATGTACCAGCAACTTAACAGAACAAAAACGTTTCTGTTATTGTTACATTTCATTTGTCTTTTTTCACTACAGTCAAGTCTATGAAAATGAGTAGGAGAAAAAAAAAACCACCTAAGGTCCAATATGACAAAAAATATTAATGTAATCAATTGAGGAGAAAATGAAAACACCAGTCATTGACAGAGCATTTGTCATGTGCATATTTGTCTTCATCTTTTTATATGTCATATGCACAGTACTCTGTTGTCTTGATCATTTCAGTTGCACATGACCAAACCTTATCAAGATCTGCGATCTCTCTCTTTTAAGGCCTGGTGACTAGAATGGAAAAGAGGGTTCTTCTCCTATTAGGGCACCTTGTTAAGGAGGAATAATAAGGTTTGTTGTATTTTCAATTACCCTTCCTGTTGATGCCCAGAATGTATTTGACTATTGGGTCTACTATGTATCAGGCACAATGATAAGGTTTTTGTAAGCATAATCTTATTAAATTCTACCCCAAGCCTCCCAAAACTGTGCACTAATAAAGTATAAGAATGGGACTGATATTACACATTATGTGAGGATTAAGGAAAAATTAACCCCAATTCTCTTGGCTTCATATGCTGAGTCTCCACTAATAAACTATATTGTCTCTCAAGTACTTCATTAATCAGTATCAGTTTATAATGCCTGAGGGCTGTCAGTTTATCACGGAACATCTTTCTGTGCCAGAAGGTACAGCAATTCTGGTACAGAATTGTGTGGGCAGGTCAAAAGGATATAGGAGCTGCCTTCCAGTGGCTAAATCTGGGACAATTCAAGTATCAAATTAAGTAATAATAAGCCATCGAATAAAATAAGAGTTAGTGAGTCAACACTAATACAAATAAATGAATAATAAAAGAAAGAAAAGGGAAAACTCTTCCAGATTAGAAAGTCATCTAATATGTATAAAAAGAATAGCATAACATAATTAGAAAAACATGATTTGACGATCATCAGAACAAAGACAGGTATAAGAAAGAATCATCAATAGATACTAAAACGAATGGGTGAAAGTTTGAGGAATAAAAGTATATTTATACAGTCTCAAGTTATCTCCCCCCAATACCTCTCGATTGCAAAGAGAAAGATAGTAACTTGTAAATGGAAAAAAACCTGACCAACATAATTTTACCCATATGATCAAGTAAATGGTGCTCTAATGAGACAAATAGCCATGATATGCCTCCCAATAGATGCACTGAGGACATAGTATCATTTCTGTGAAATTCCTGCCAAAAACATATAAGCTGAATCTAATCATGAGAAAATACTGAATAAATTCAAATTGAGAGGATTTCAGCAAAATATCTGGCCTGTCCCCTTCAAAAGTGACAAATGACATGACATGACAACGTAGTGTCTGATCTGGCACTTTCTTATACTAAAAAGAATAAGATTGGGACAATTGATAAAATATGCATAGGTCTGCAGATTAGATAATAATGTTATATCAACATTAATTTTCTGACTGATAATTATATTCTAGTTTAATGAGAGAATGTTCTTGTTTTTAGGAAGCATGCATCATAGTATCTAAAGAGTGAGGGAAATCATATTTGTAGCTTATTCTCAAATGGTCCAGGAAAATAATTTGGTAGAGACAAAGAAGGACCATAAGAGTGCAGGCAAATAGGTTAACATTTGGACTATATGGGTAAATTATGTTTATTAAATTGGAAACTCCTCTGTAAGTTTAAATTTAGGTCAAAATCCAAAATTGAAATAAAAACAAACATTTTACAGAGAGTTAAATCTACTTTATACCCCTATACATGTCTGAATATTTTGTATATGATAACCTAGAAGTGAGACTACTATTCAAAAGATATGTGCATTTGCTATTTGCTATATGCCAAATTACTCTCCAGAGCTGTTGCTTAAGTTTACTTTTCCAGCAGTGTAGAGAGTTCTCAAACTTCTGTAATGTTCCTCAAACCTAATACTATTACACTTAAACATTTTTCACTCTGATAATTATGAAACTGCATTTTGTTATTTTGATTTGCACTTCTCTGATGATTCTTACATTGGAAAATATTTTCATATGTTTTTAGACACTCAAGATTTGTTTGTTTTTTGAGTCATTCTCACTCTGTTACCCAGACTGGAGTGCAGTGGCATGCTCCCAGTTACCACAGACTTGATTTGATGGGCTCACTCAGCCTTCCGAGTAGCTGGAACTACAGGCGTGCGCCATCATGCCTAGTTTTTTTATTTATTGTAGAGGGGAGGTCTCACTAAGTTTCCCAAACTGGTCTCATACCCCTGTGCTCAGGCAATCCTCTCACTTCTGCCTCCCAAAGTGCTGGGATTACAGGTGTGAGCCACCTCACTCCACCTAGAAGCTTAAGTTTTCCCTTTCGTATCTGCTCATACCTCCTGTTTATTTTAAATGTTTTAATTTTTTTCTTTTGATGCATAGATCTTCATATACTTTATTTTGCATAAAAATGTTTAAAAATGTGCCTACATGTTTAGCTTTTGAGGGTCAAAGCAGCCTGAAAAACCCAAATTAAAGCCATTCATTCAGTCATGTGCTAAATTGATGCTTGGGGGAACCCTGTAGTATCGCTGTGGCTACTTTGCACTGTATCTCGGTAGTGTTTCTCTTCAATAGATTTCTTTTTAAATTATCACCAAAATGTCCTATTCCTGGATTCTATATTGTGTGGTAAAACAGGTTCGACAGCATTGTCAATCCTGAAAGTCCAAAAGAATAACTGAAGTCTAATTCTATCCTTCGCTTCCTGGAAGACATGTTTAAATAAGACTCCTAGCAGTCTCAAATTGGTTTGGGATTTTGTTTTAAAGTATAGGTCTCTCCTTCCCACATCTTCATGAAAGATAACTGCAGAAAATTAGTTTAAAGGCGGTGACTTGACTACTGCAGATTTAAAGGAATATAAGGAACCTGAAAGTATGGCTTTGAAATATAAACAGATTGATCCTTTTTTCCCTAAAAGATGTAAATACAATTTATAAAACTTGGTGTCTACAAGCTGAATGATGATTTGCAGAGGACAGTAATGAACATCTTCAACACTGTACTTCTAAATTAAATATGACATTAATGGGAACCACTTAATGCAGCTCAGCTCTGCTCTGATGGCCATTTTAATTGGATTGCTGCTGCTGTGAATAGAAAAGTTGCTGACAATGTTAGAAAAACGAGGCTTACACAAAGGCATCACCTAAGAAGATGTTGGACTTGAATTTGCATGCTTAATCAGTCAAGTTAGCTCATCATACACCGCTTCCAGAACACTTATTCGGTAGCTGAACAAACACACAGTGGTTCATTGTCAATTCTTCGCCTTATGTTCTGATGACAACTAGTCTTTTCCCCGAACTGAGAGTCTGTCTGCTGTGGCTTCTGGTTACATCACGTAATTACCAGACAGTGCTTTCATCCTAAGGCAAAGCTTTCTCTTGGGGACTATGAGTATATGAATGAGACCCTGGAGTTAAATATAAAATTAAAAAAGGATGAATTTCATGCCAAAAGCAGAAATGGCTGAGGTGCTGGTCCCCTGTTAAAATACTGTAATATGTAGACCATTCTTTCCACATCAGTTTTTTCCAACTCTCATTTTTTAAAGCTTAAAAAATAAGGCAGCAAAAATATGAAATTTTTTTTCTACAGTTCCAAAGAGCAAGAGTCAGGATTATTATTTTATTTAGGGTGCCTCTAAAATAAGTTGTTGAATTTAATGTCAACTTATAAACTTGGAGCTATAACCAAATGGGAGAACTGCTAGATTAGAGCGTCTCTGGGTCAGAAATAGACATTCTGGAAAACATTGAAAAACTCTTTCCCAGGATGCTATCATTTTTTGCAGTTATTTTATTTTACTGTAAACTGTATAAGTGCTTATACCCACTTTCCAGTTTTCCCTCAATCTTATTATTCCTTCATAGTTATTTGGAGTTGGCCATTCATGAACATTAACTGCTTATTAAAAACTCTCAGAGAAAACTAATAATAGAGATACTTCTACACACACACACACACACACACACACACACATGCATGCACACACACGTCGTATATTATTTAAACTCTTTGTATCTTTCTAACACCATGCAAATGTACAAATTGTTTTTTTCGAATTATTAAGGCAGGCCTCTCTACTTTTGACATGACATTCACAGGCAATAGCCCACAACTGCTGTCAACAGAAGTGGCTGCTTTTTATACAACCAAAATTTTTTTTTTGTAATCTGATTAGTTTTAAAATGAATTAAAATCACCAACTTTTATCTTCTTCTGCAACAGGAAAGTAGTCATGGCAAGGTAATCTTGTAAGTTCCTAACTAGATTGTACTTAACATGATATAAAATAAGCCTCAAATAGCATTTTTTCTTTTATGCACAAAAAAATTAACATAATACTAGATCTATAGTACTGATTGCCGTGCTTCAGAATAGGCGCACTGCTGCTGAAATAGCATCATTTGTTGTAATTTAATTTCCACTCTTAAGGAGGCAACCATTGCATGTGAAAGTGGCAGTAAGAACGGTGTCTGATGAAATGCTCTAGCGAATGCATACACACACATAAGAACTCCTTTTTTGTCTGACTAAAATTTCTAATGGCACCTATCAGGTTGTTAGACAAGATAGAATAGCGCAGGCAAGTGGTGTGAATACCGTGCATATGATTCCTGGTCAGAGTCTATGGATTTTGTAGGGAAATAGGATGTCCTAGAAATGTGAGTATGACAATTATTTCAGCTTGGTGTTGCCTTAGGACTAGAAAACTTACCAGGGATGAGTGAGAGCAATGATTCTCAAAGTGTAGACCCATACCAACAGCATCAACATCACTTGGAAAGTTATTAAAAATGCAAGTTTTATTGGTCCACATTTCAGACTTACTGAATCAGAAACTCTGATGGTAGATGTTTAAGAAGTCCTTCAGGTGATTCTGCTACAATGTTCCAGTTTAAGAACCATTGGTCTAGAAGAAGCAATGGTTTGTCAAAGAAAAGCCTGGAGACTTGATATAAGCTCAATTGACAAGGGTTTGGGTAAGTGCTAGAAGAAGCAACACCAGGCCTAGCGGCAATGCAAAGCTTGCAGATGCTGACAATACGATTCCTGGCTGAATCCAGGATCTTATTTCACAAATCTGTGTTTGGCAATAAAGTTTTTCAAAAAAGGAAAACTGCTATGACTGGTATCAATGATAACATTTGTGTTTGCTTCTGATGAAACTATATTCATAAATCTGGCCATAGCACATTGAGACAATTGACATGTAGTAAAATTATTTTAAACATTAAATTAAATTAATTTAATTTGAGCAATCTTTGACATTTACACTAAGTTGAATGTAGTATCTCAGTCAAAATATGATTTCTGGGCATACAACTAGGAGATTCCTGTTAGGGCCTACTTAATCCTGGAAGAGTCTCTAAAACAGCAGCACATTTTAGGAATATTTTATAGGGTTTGTTTTCATCACACTGACATAACAAGAGCAAATTTTTTAAAAAGCTACAGCATAAATGCATATTTACTGCAAGGTCTTCACACCTATGGAAAATATAACAAAATTACCAGCTTTCCTAAATTTGTGAGGACTTATCATAACCTGAAATTCTAGATGTACTGCATGAACAAAACTAAAATACTATTTAGCCGATTTTTTCAAGTTATAAGTTGAAAAATTATTTCACTTTATAGCCTGAAATAAATTTTATGATTCAAATAGAGAAGTTGTTTTAGAATTATGATCCTTGTTACACTATGAAAACTTATTCATATCAGACATAGACTAAATCTACCAAAATTATTCTTTAAAATTGTCATCAAGTCAGGAAGTTATAAATGGATACTGAAAGAATACTATCGCTTTGACTTACACTTATTTCTAGGATGATTTTTCAATATCTCCTGGATAAGGTCACATGTTTATATAGCTAAGCAGTTTTGTCTAACCAACTTAAATGGCAATGACATAAAATTGTTATGCATTTAATATTCCATTTGAAACTTGAAACAATTTTCTGTGATTAAAAAATAATGAAACTTCCTCACCCTTTTGTCATTTGAAGCCAAAATCCTTTATTTCTCCTTTCCATCTTGGATCTGAGACTGCTCCCTATGAACACTAGTATTTAGTTGTCCCTCAGAAGGCAATCTCTGGTTTCTGTGCCCACTGCACACCATTGGGATTACTTGCCATTACATAATTAATACTATATTTTGAATTGGATATTTTCTGTTGCTCATCTTCAGTTAATACTGTACTCTTCTCCATCTTGTTTTGTGTCCTAGAAGGCCGACCAGTGTGAGTTGCGTCACTCTAGCCCCCTTCTCTCAGCGTGAGGCATGGGCAGGACATATAAGGAGGGTGAAGTCCAAGGATTTACTCCCTTTGGCCCCTCCCTGCCTGGCTGAGACCAGTTGATTGCATCCTCTACCAAAGACTACATTTGCCATCAGGCCTTCCACTGCAGTTACATTACTCTCTCTGGATTTCATTAACGATTCTCTCCTCTTTCCTCATTTGTTTTTCTTAACCATGTTACATTATCCTCAATGATCCATTTGAGTGGCCCATCTCTTTCCTTCGCAGACCTTAATAGATACAATTTTAAACAGGCATCTGCTGGGCACATAACAGCAAAAGAGGCAATGCAGTACTATGTTCGTCCTTTCAGGTAGCTATAGCAAAGTGCCTTACACTGGGTAATTTATAAACAGCAGAATTTTATTTCTCACAATTCTGGAAACTGGGAAGTCCAAGATCAAGTTGCCAGCAGATTCAGAATCTGGCAAGGGTCCACTATTTGTTTTAAAGATAGTAACTTTTAGTTGAGTCCTCACATGACAGAAGGACAAGAAAGGGGCTAAGAAGCTCTCTCAAGCCTCCTTTATAAGGGCACTAATCCCAGTCAAAAGAGCTCTGCGGTAGTGATCTAATCACCTCCCAAAGGCTCTACCTCTTGAAATTATCACACTGGGGGTTAGGTTTTAACATATAGATTTGGGGAAACACAAACATTCAGACCACAATAAGTACCAATACCACAAAATTTCTTTCTTTTGTTCTTTACTTGATTTTCAGAAAACCAGAGGATTTTATATCACAGTGACATATCTAATTACAGTTTTAAAAAAAACAAAAACAAAAACAAAAACCTACCACAGTAGAAATATTCATTCTCCTTTTTAAAACACTCAATAGAAAAATAAACTAAGCCGGGCTCGGTGGCTCAGCCTGTAATCCCGTGCCTTTGGGAGGCTGAGGTGAGTGGATTGCCTGAGCCCGCGGGTTCGAGACCCGCCTGGGCAAGTGAGACCTCATCTCTACAATAAATCAAAAAATCAGCCGGGTGTGGTAGCGCGCGCCTGTAGTTCCAGCTACTTGGAAGGCTGAGGCTGAAGGATCGCCGGAGCCCAGCAGGTCGAGGCTGCGGTGGCTGGGAGCGGCCGCTGCACTCCAGTCTGGGCAACAGAGTGAGACTCCAACTCAAAAAAAAAAAAAAAAAAAAAAAAAAATTAAAAATGGGCAAGGGATTTGAATAGACATTTCTTTAAAGGATATAAAAATGGCCAATAAGTGCATGAAAAGGTATTCAAAATCACTTCCTAATGAGAGAAATGCGAATCAAAACCACAAGAAGATACCACCTCACACCTTTTTGGATGGCTATAATAAAAAACCTGGGCAATAATAGGTGTGAATGAGAATGTAGATAAATTTTAATTCTCATTCATTTTGAGTGGAATAGTACAGCCTCCTTTGTAAAGAGTTTAGCAGTTTTTCAGAAAGTTACACATACAGTTACCATAGAAAGTTGGAGCCATGTCTACACAAAAACTTGTACATTAATGTTCACTGTAACCTTATTAATAATAGCCCCAAAAGGGAAACAACTCAGATGTTCATCAACTGATACATGGATAAACAAAATGTGGTGTATTTCTACTATGGAATATTATTCAGCAACAAAAAGGAGTGAAGTACTGATACTTGTTACAACATAGATGAACCTTGAAAACATTATGTTAAATGAAAGAAGCCAGCCACAAAAGATCACATATCATATGATTGCATTTATATTATATATTCAGAACAGGCAAATCTGTGGTGACTGAGATAAATTAGTAATTTCCAGGGGTTGGGTATAAGGCCTGGAAGGGACTTGTTAGTAGACATCGGATTTTCTATTGGGGGAATGAAAATGTTCTGGAAGTTGTAATGGTTGTACAACTTTGTGACCATACTAAAAACCACTGAATTGTACAGTTTAAAAGGGTGAACTTGTGATACGTGAATTGCAAACTATGCAGTTCCTTCAAAATGTTAAAAAAAAGATGAATTTAGCATTATAGTATTTTATTTAGAGTGTTTGCACATATGTTTAAGAGTAAGTTTTTTATTTTTTTTACTTTTCTATTCTTACACTATTTTAATGCAATTTTTATATCTGGACCCAAAGAATCTGACTTCTCTCTTATTGTTATCTTTCAACTGCCTTATTCCTATCCAGATCTAATTTCATTTTGCACTAATTCCTATCCCCTATTGCTTACATAAAGACATAACCCCAGGAAATTCTCCCTCCTTTTCCATTTTCTCCACTCTGTTTAATAATTCCAATGAGTATTAAAAAGTGGTTCAACATCCCTTTTCATGAGGGAAACTCCCTTGACTCCACATTCTCCTCCAGCTACTGCCACATTTGTCTGCTTCTTATAATAGCAACATTTACTGAAAAACTTACTTGTGAACAGCTACTCACTTTTTTCTCTCTACTCTTTCTTGGAACTACTTTAATCAGGCTTTTGTCCTTATTTACCTGTGAAAGTTGTCAGCTACCTCCACACTATTATATTCCTAGTCTTTACTCAAAATTATGCCCCAATCATTTAAAAAGACATTTTGTTTAAGTCTTCAATTGCATGGTTAGAGTGTGCTGTTTGGACTGACTTATAAACATGCAAGCTCTTCTTTTCTGATCTCATTTAGTCTCACGGATTTAAATTCCTTTATTCCACTGATAACTTCTATTTTTTTTTTCCATGTCCTGGACCTTTCCTTTGGATTCCAACTTGAAATTTCCACTTAGATATCTTCTCTATACCACAAACTTCACAAGTTCATATCTCCAACTCTGATTCTTAGTCAACTTCCTACTTCAACCTTACCTCTCTTCATACTTTCCAATCTCAGCAAATGGCAATATCATCTTTCCAGCTATGGAGGCCAAAGAATCTGGGGTTGTAGCTGGGCATAGTGGTGATTGCCTTTTGTCTCAGCTACTCAGAAGGCTGAGGTGGGAGGATTGCTTGAGTTCAGGAGTTCAAGGTTGCAGCGGAGAATGATTGCACCTGAATATTCACTGCCCTCAAAACTGGGCAAACTCGTGGGACGCCATCTCTTAAAAATCTGGAGTAATTTTTGACTTCCCTCTTTCTTTCATACTTTTCAATCTGATCCACAATCTTGTCTCTATCTTCAACATATATTTAGACTCTATTTCTCACTATCTCTACTGCTTCCAAGCCCTCCTCATCTCTGGTCTGGATTCCTTGAATAAGCTTTTAATTTGTTTTCTTGCCTTTCTCCAAGCTCCTCATTCTTCACTCAAGTCTTTTCTCACCATGGCTGTGACGGCGATCTTTTTGATATACAAGTTACATCATGTTTCTCCTCTCCTCAAAACCTCCCAGCGGCCACTCACCTCACTGGAAACAAAAGCCCAAGACTTTAAACTGGCCTAGAAGACTACATGATCCGGCCTTCTGCTCCAATTCCAATCTTTACTCTTTGTTTACTCCCCTCCTGTCACACTCATGCCCTTGCTATTCCTTGAGTCTACCATGTGTGCTCCTACCTTAAAGCCTTTGAGCTTCCTGTGCCATCTACTTGGGACATTTATTCCCCCACGTGTCTATATAGCTGGCTCCCTGCAATATCACCTTCTCCCTAGGTCTTCACTGGATCTCTACACAATAGCATCCTTCTTTTCCCTTTGGTACTTTTCTTCCTTCTTCTACCTTAGATTATTTTCTCTTCCGAGTAGTTTCACCCTCAGACATGTTACATATTCACTTGTTTATTTGTGACCTGTTTCCCACACTGGCTCCTCCCCCTCAACTTGAATGTCAGCTCTATAGGGGAGGGACTTTGTTTTGTTCACTCATTTTTCTCCAACATCTAGAACACTGCCAGGCATGTAGCAGCTTTGCTCAGGAAATGGATGTTGAATAAATGATTCTGTAGATGAATAAAAAAAGTTAGTATGATTAAGGCATTCCCTTACAAACTCGGTAAGCAATATTTATTTTTTTAGATTAGAAAATATAGTTTATTTAGAAAGTAAATTAGAAAGAGAAAAAGAGGAGATTCACCTCCCCATGGTAGGGGAGGGGACCAAAGTCGGTAAGCAGTGTTTAGAAAATCTATAGAGTTGTTTTTGGGCTCCTGATCTATATTTGGGGATAGAATGGATATATATCTGGAGGTAGAGGGGGAGCCTTTGGTTTAGTTCCTGGTCTCAAGACCATCTTTTCTCTCCTACTCTCTCAGGTTCAGTGCTTTCTAATACACTATAGTCCCTAGCAGCAAGTGAATTGCTTTTTAAACCTCCTACATGTTTTTGGAAGTCCCAACCCAGCTGCAGCTTCAGGCAGGGTGCCCGGTTCTGGCCACGCATCTCTCTGAGCCCTTGCTCACTGCATTGGCTTTCTGTTCTGTTTCTGGTCCATGGAGATGTTTATCTTGATTTTGTACCCAGCTCATGTCATAATGCTTTTATCTTTTTATATATTTCCAATCATGGCTGAGTGTTTAGAACAGAGGAAGGCGTGGTAATTTATGAACTCACTAAACCATCTTGATTAGAAGTCCCCACACATTTCCAAACAATGTTGGAATTGTTGCCAAATTTAAAATACAGGAGACAGCACATAAAAATTCAGATTTACGGTTTATCTTGAAAATTCGTAACATCTGGCAACACTAGGCCTGCATTTCTATACATGACAACAGACTGGAGGTGAGTAAACACTAAGACCCTTCAACGGGTCATGTGCTCTACAAGTTGCCAAGTCCTCACCACTGCATATTTTGTTAAACTTGACAGAAATGACTTCACTCCTTTGCTTTATCTGCCTGATTCCTGTAGGTATTTTAATTTGTGATCTCTATTTTGAGTACAGGCTGAGTTAAAGCATTAGGTAATTTATTAAGAGGTTAAAAAATAAAAACCACCAAAACAAAAACATAGTTCTTACTTTGAATAGTATATGTGGGAAGGAGAGAGAGAAAAAGAAAGAGAGAAAGAGAGAGAGAGTGCACATTCTATGGTTTTTCTCCCCAGTGCAATTTTTTTTTTCTATCTCCATGGTCACAAAGGCTTCCAAATCTACCAAACCACAACTTTTCCCTTTTAGTTAGACTTATGCCCTTAAGAAAATGGCATATAAAACTTTATATCAGGGAATGTCATGGAATCAAGTAATGTCGTAACCCAGTGCTGAGAATGTAATGTGTCTACTCTTCTGTCAAGGTATGATCTATCTAACTCATCCAAAGAGAAATCACTCATTTGATGATTCTGATGAGTCTTTCTTCCTAAGTTGAACTGAGTTAACTTTGCAAATCAGATTTTTTTATGCATGCAAGAATCTAGGTAATTAGCTGTTTTTACCCGTCTAGCACAGATATTCTTTCTAGAACAAACTTTGATCAATTTCAAGCATACTTATACCTCTTCTCTGTCCAAAAATGTACACGTTTTGCAAGAGCAAGAATGGAATTGGACATTTGCTTCTTTTTTTGTGATTTGTGGAGCATCAGGAAACCCTATTACCCTCCATGTTTGCATTGCTAGTGGGTTGTGGTGCCAGGAGCAAATATATTTTTTATTTATTCAGGTTAATGAAACGAAGCTATTGTTGAATAGCAAGTAAATCCTTTTACACTTGTGCCATTTGTCATCTCTTTATAGATTTTAGGTTTGAAAGGGCAGTTTTTGCAATGTTGCTTACTACTTCCTGGATCCTTTGCCAGACAACTTACTACATTATGACTTATTACTTACATACATTTATTAATTACTTATGCCTAGGTAAGGGGGCTTGTTTATGGTTCAGAGTTTAATTTTTGAAAGTATGGTTTTGAAGTTGTGGTTGTAGCCAATTTTTGTCTTCAACTGATATTTCCTTCCCATAAAAGTTAGGACTCTTTCTTCTAAACATTTACTATTATTTAGTAACCACATTTTCAGAAAAGAGTCTATGTATGGGACAAGATTGAAAGAATATCAAACATCAGGCACAATTAAAGTTTAACAATACAATTAGTTGTTACTATCTTTGTTTAACCTTACTTTTTCTTCTAAGCTTGAGTTGGATCAATTCACCTTCAATTGCAAATATTGCTTTCATTTATTATTTTGTTGTTGCTTAAATATAAGTCCCAATGGTTGGTTTCACTCAACATTTGATCTCTCTCTAAAAGAGAAAATCTTTAGTTGCTTGCTTAGGAACTAGAAGTCAAGTTACAATTTCTTGAGAAAATTTGGTTTATAGGAAGAAACAGAAAAATGGATTTCTATCTGGGCCTATCTATATCACCTTTTCTTGAGGTGAGATAATTCCTTCTGAGCCATTGAGACTTGTGTTTCTCTTATGTCAGAGCAGGGGCTTCTTTCTAGAAGTTCCAACAGTTTCCATTTCTCCTCCTTACTATTCACATATGCGTAAAGTTCAAAACACTCATTTTTCTTTTTTAAATCACCTTATAGATTGGCCAACCCTGTATTTTAGGGCTTTTGAGATGTGTTGGAAGTTCATCTTAAAATTCTAATTTCCATAGAGTTATTCTTAAAAACTAGCCCAGCCTTTCTGTGTCCCTAGTAATAGCATAAATTATTGCTATTACTATTAATGAACTACATTTAACTGACTACAACTGCTAAGTCATCTTCTTTGTTTAGACTTGTCTAGAGAGACAGGACACAGCATCACTCAGGTAACCATGTAAATGGGGATATTTTCTAAAGATGTGAGGGGAGCAACAGCATCAGAGAGAGCCTTCCTAGTAGCTGTAAAGTGTCCTCCATGAAATCCCACTCATCAATTGTTCAGAGTTCAGCTACTCTAGTGACCTAATAACAACTTGGTTGTTTCATATTCTCTCTCTCTCTCTCTCTCTCTCTCTCGTTCAAAACTAATTTTGAGCTTATTTGAACTTCTAATGCCTTGCTAACTCAAAGTCTGGTCCTCAGACCAGCAGTGTCAGCATTACCTGGGGACTTGTTGGAAATGCAGAATCTCAGGTCCCCCCCAGACTCTAATAATATTCTGAGTATTGACACGATCCCCAGATCTTAATAAGTATTGCTCTAATATGCTGACTCCTCTATTTTTCCCTCAGTCACCAACTTTTACCTTTTCATCTTTCTTCATTCTCATTTTTTAGTTTAGATCTCACAATCTATTATTTGAATCACATTCTCACCAATGCACTCAATTTCCTTGTCTTGCTGTCTTAACAATTTTTTTATTTGTTTGACAAACACCCAACTTTGGATGAAAGCATCTATGTACACCTTTTTCATGCCTACACTTGAACAGCCCGGTACTGCCACACACACACAAATCATGCAACAGCGCAGATTGATGCCAACACACTGGGCCCGTTAAGCCTCCCCATTTTTTTCTCTTCCCCTTTCTGCAACAGTTGTTTGAAACATTCTACATTCTATTCAAACCTCAAATATTCATAACTCTTCCTCATTCTCAGCAGATGACTTCACCTCCTACTTTCTGAAGAAAATAGAAGGCATCAGATGGGAACTCCCTCAGCTTCCTGCTACCAAATTCATACAGTTCCATCTGGACTCATTCTTATTTTGGTATAGGAAGCATCCTTCTCATTTAAGGCCAATCTCTCCACCTGTGCTTTGCATTCCATCCCCTTGTGCCTTCTCATGACATTATAAATCTTACATTAGCAATTTCTTCTTCTAGACTTGAGTTTCTCTTAAGTCTGAGCAGGGTTTTTTCTTTTTCTTCTCTCTCTCTCTCACAGTTTCTCATGCTCTCTCTTTCTTCTTCCACTGCCCCATTCCTACTCTATTTATTCAACTTCTTCTCAAATGGATTATTTCCAATTGCATTTAAATCTTTTTACGTCTTCCATCTTAAAAACAACCTCTTCTTGCCTCTTACAATTCCCTTGCAACTCCTTTATATCTTTCCCATTTCCTTTCATCTAAACTTTCTAAAGAACTCTCGTTATTTGGTGAGTACATTTTCTTACCCCTAATTCCCTTCTCAACCCTCTCCAATTTGGCAGTTGGTTCTTGGCACTGTACCAAACGATTTTGGCTAAGGTCACCAGTGACCTCCATGATTTAAATCCAGTGGACTTTTTCCAGTAATTTTTTTTTCTAATCCCTCAGCACTCTTGCCCACTCTGTGTTTTTAAAGATGTGTTTATTTTGGCTCTCAAGATACCATGCTATCCAGGCTTTCCTTCTTACTTTCTAACATTTCCTTCTCTGTTACTTTGCAGATGGTTCTAAACTCTTTCTTCTTTCCATTTTATACTTTGTTATAGGTTAGCTTTTCTAGATTAGATATTGTTGAGACAGAGTTTGGGGTGCAAAAGGGTTATTATGAATCAATGTCTGGGGAAGGATGGCAAAGAGATGTGAAGGGAGTTGAAATTTGAAGCAACCCTAACAAAGCTTTGGCCAACCTAGTAGGACATTTTTGATTATGGGTTCACCCCATATTGGATTCCAGTGTTGGAACCTTCATATCCTTGCTGTGCTCATTCACCAGATGTAAAGTGCTCAGAATAGAAATCAAGCCCTTTGAGGAAGTTCTTTCAGCTAAGGCAGACCCTGAAAGAGCTGAGAGCAAGGGGCTATCTGCTGACCTCATTCTCTGTCAATCTGGGCATCAAATTTTTTGCTGGAGGGAGAGCTGAGTGGCATATCTGTATCTATCACATGTTCTTAATCTTAGATTGTATCTTTGGTATCGATGACTTAATTTTCATCAACTGGCTAATAATCCCCAAATTTATACCTCTAGACTAGACCCTCACACTCAACTGCCTATTCAATATTTCCACATGGGTGCCTCAAAAAGACCTCAAGTTTAGCATGTCTAAACCCCATCAATCAACAAATCTTGGGAGAATTATCTCCTAAATATCTGTGAATCCATTCACTTCTTTTCTTCTTCTTCTTTTTTTTTTTTTTAATAATCATTCATTTTATTAGAATTCATTTATTTTCTTGGAATGAAACCCAACTTTCATTACATAAAACTTGTTTTTACCCAATATAGTTCAAAGAAAACAGTTTTATTTTATGGCTATATATTTAAAGGACATTTTTCTTTCTTTATCTTTTAATTTTTTTATTTTAAAGATGTGGGGTACTTCAGGGTTAGTTATACAAATGTTCATTACGCATTTGTATACCTAACCCTGTTGATGAGGTGTAACCCTCCTTCCCCAGGTAGATTCCCACTACTGCCAATCCCACTTTCCCGCTTCCCTTCTGGCAGTTTCTTGCCACTGCCAATCCTTTTCTTATAGTATTATAATAATTGTTCAAGATCCGCTTATTAGTGAGAACATGTGATACTCAGTTCTTTGTTTCTGTGAAAGATCACTCAGTATTATAGACCCTAAGTCCATCCAGGTTGCTGTGAATTTCATGATTTTGTTCTTCTTTGTGACTGCATAATATTCCATCATGTGTACGTAACACATTTTCTTTTTTTATGGGCAGCATGGTTGGTTTCATGTTCTCGCTACTGTGAACAATGCTGCAATAAACATATGTGTGCAGGTGTCTTTTTTATAGAGTGATCTGAGTCTTCTGGATGTATTCCCAGTAAAGGAATTGCGGGGTCATATGAAAGGTCAATTTTTACATCTTTTAGGAATCGCCACACGGTTTTCCACAGAAACTGTACTAGTTTACACTCCTACCAACAGTGTAGATGTGTTCCCTTTTCGCCACATCTTCTCCAGCGTCTGTTGTTTTTTGAGCTATTGATGATAGCCATCCTGACTGGAGTTAGGGGGTATCTCAGTGTAGTTTAATTTGCATTTCTTTGATGACTAGTGAGGCTGAGCATTTTTTCATGTATCTGTTGGCTGCTTGTATGTCTTCTTTCTATCATAGCTGGGGACTTAAATATCCCACTCACGACCATAGACAGATCATCAAGACAAAAAAAATCAACAAGAAGATCCAGAACCTCAACATGATGCTTGATCAAATGGACTTAACTGATGCCTACAGAATATTCCGTCCAACAACCATGGAATATACATTCTATTCATCACCACATAAAGCACATTTTTCTTTCTTAAAAAAATTTTTTTATAACAGTCCTACAATTTTCCCTTTAGATCAAAGTAAAATTATTATTTTTAAAATTTTTATTTTAAAGATGTGGGGTACAATTCAGGGTTAGGTATACAAATGTTTATTATGCAGGTACCCTTGTTGATGAGGTGTGCCCCCCACTGGCAGTTTCTCACTACTGCTAATTCTACCCCTCACCTTGCAGTTTCCACTACTGTCAATCCCTTTCTTATAGTATTATGATAATTGTTCAAGATCCGCTTATGAGTGAGAACATGTGATACTCAGTTTTTTGTTTCTGTGAAAGATTATTCAGTATTATAGACTCTAAGTCCATCCAAGTTGCTGCGAAGTTCACAATTTTGTCCTTCTTTATGGTTGTGTAATATTTCACCATGTATATGTACCACATTTTTTAATCCAGTCCTCTTTCGATGGGCAGCACGGTTGGTTCCATGTTTTTGCTATTGTCAATAATGCTGCAATAAACATGTGTGTGCAGGTATCTTTTTCATACAGTGATTTGAATTCCTCTGGGTATATTCCCAGAAGGGGGATTGTAGAGTCTTATGGAAGGTTGATTTTTAGATTTTTTAGGACTTGTCAAACTGTTTTCCACAGAGGTTGTATTAGGTTACACTCCCAACATTGTAGAAGTGCTCCCTTCTCCTCATATCCTCTCTAGCATCTGTTATTTTTTGAGTTATTGATGATGGCCATCCTGACTGAAGTTAGGTGGTATCTCAGTGTGGTTTTAATTTGTATTTATTAGATGAGTAGTGAGGCTGAGCATTTTTTCATGTATCCGTTGGTTGCTCGAATGTCTTCTTTTGAGAAGTGTCTATTCATCTCTAAATGAATCAAGACCTAAATGTGAAACCTCAAACTATAAGAACCTTTGAAAATGCAGGAGACACCCTTATGGAAATTGGAACTGGCAACCAATTCCTGATCAAAACCCCAAGTGTCCATGCCATAAGAGATAAGATAAACAAGTGGGACCTCATCAAACTGACAGGCTTCTGCAAAGTCGAAGAAACCATTGAGAATGTGGGGAGACAGCCCACAGATTGAGAAAAAATATTTGCCAACTATATATCTGAAAAAAGTCTAACATCTAGGATCTACAAGGAACTCAAACACGCTGAAAAGAAAAAAACAATCAGTCTCATTACAAAGTGGGCAAAAGATATGAATGGACACTTTTCTTTTTTATTGTCACTATTCTAGTCCACACTACCATTTTCTCCAGCTGGATTAAATCTTTCTATTTGATTTCCCCATATGCATTCCTTCCTTTTCATCAGTTTGCCATTGAAGCCAGAGCAATATTTTCAAATGCAGTTCTGAGTATATAACCTCCTCTCTGTGCCGACTCCCATTATTTCAGGGACTTTCCAATGCTGTTTTAGAGACTAAAATAGAAAACTATGGTCTCCAGGGGTGCCTATTGTCTAGCTCCTACCTATGTCTTCAGCCTACCAACTCTATTCTTTCTCAATTCCTACATCCAGTGGCACTTCTTTTACTATTTTTATTTTTTAGTTTTTCTAGTGGACTCACAGAGTCTCACAATACTGTCTTCTTTACTAGAAATATTCCTCTCTCATTCTTCAGCTAATGAGTCCTTATTTCTCCTCCAGTTCTCAGTTAAAGCCTCTCTTTTTTTCAGATAAATGTTCCTTAAGCCTCCATATTTGGTGAAGCTCTCATAGAATTCTATTTTATTTCTTCATAGTATATATGTTAGAATAGAAATGTAGACTCACTCATATGATTGTATGAATAATATTTGACTTTCCTATTAGTAGTGTCCATCAGTACAGAAAACCACTGTCACTCTTCAATATTCCCAGCACTCGACACATTGCCTGACCCCGAGTAGTTGTTAATACAGTACATATTTGTTAAATGAATGAAAACCTAAACTGGAGCATCTGATATGGTTGTTAACCTCCATCCAATATGGAATTCACTATGCTAAACTTTTGTTCCAGGCTACCCAAGAGGCTCTTGGTTCGGCCTATTGGTTGCTTCTGGGGAACGGACTGGTTGAGGTCTAAGTAGTCTGATCCCACTCACTCACCTCAGTCAATCCTGCATTAGAGTTACATCTGGTTGCTCTCTCAGAAGGTGTCTACTGGCATAATAGACCTTGGAAAATGAGAGATGTTACTCCACTTCAGCCCTCTAGTTTATTTACATTAGCGATTAAATAACATCAGAGTCTTTGGTGGATCAAATAGGAGTAAGACCTACTCACACTCTCTTCTCTGACTGTTAAGTGTAATGCCTTTCTAAGCACAATCTTTAGTAAGCAAAGCCTACTGACTGTACTGTTAACTCTTATTGAGTAGAATTGTAGTTACCTTACAAATGTTCACTGCAGTTCACTGACATTGCATAAATTCTAAACATTTTACTCATACAAATCAATGAAATACTAAGTGTTTTCCTTTGATTAGAAAATTCTCAAAGCTATTTGCCAACACACAGAAAGTTTACCAATACCAGCCAGGTCTGAGGCTGCAGCTGGGGGCAGCTGTTTAATGCAACAAAATTAAGCCTTTTAAAATGCAAATGAAAAGGAATACCTTATGCATCTAGAGTTCCAGGGGAAATTTAGAAAGGCAATTATGCAAATTGTACAGCTGCCAAAGAAGGAGTTGGCCAACAACTTTACTTTTGCAAAAAGGATTATTATCAATTTTTATATATAAATTTCCATCTTCCCTTTGAGAGATAATGCATCCTCTAGGGTACAAAAGGGATGTTTTTCATGGAGAATCAGTAATACGTAAACAATAATATTGATGCCAAGATACATATAGCATCTGCTACCAAACAAACAACTATATTACATATAATTAGACAATGCTAAGCAGTGGCCAAGGTCTGAAATTTTCATTATGCATACATTTTGTATTTTTTTTTTTTTTTGAATTGGGGTCTCATTCTGTCGCCCAGACTGGAGTGCAGTAGCATGCTCCCAGCCACCACAACCTTGACCAGCTGGGCATTTTGTATTTTTGTAATATGAATAACTACCTGGTGAGAGTGGAGAGACAATAAGCATATTACTTAAGCAAGTTTTCTCCCAGAAAATGGCTTGGAAAAAAAATCTAGCCAAATATGTACAAATAACCAATGTTTAGAAAACAAACATTAATGAATATATACTTAAATTTTTTCTTATTCCCAAAGTGAAATCCTGAATTCAATTTTCACTGAACAAAATCTTTTAGCTTAGCTTATATTCTTCCTTCTTTCTGAAGGTAAGGGAACAACTGAAAATAGTTTTTTTTTTTTAATTTCAAGAATTAATAAATACATTGATGTGTTCGATAGGTAATCATTTCACTGAGCACTGACAATGTGCAAGGCACTGTTATTATTATTTTCAAAGTATTAAAGATACAGCAGTGAGCAAAACTAAACACAGGCCCTATCTTAGCATTTATAATGCAGTATGACAAACTATAATCCAGTCATCACACAAACAACTACAAAGCCATGGCAGTAGTGAGGCATGTCAATAAGTACCCAATACAGTGCCATGAAAATTGAAAATAAATTCAACGGGTGGGTTGATGTGATCAAGAAGGTTGGGGAAAGCTTCTTTGAAAACTGGAACTTTGAGTAGAATAAAAACAAAAATTTTGCCTGGCAAAGTTGAGAACATATGTGTTAGCTCTGTGATGGAAGGTTGCCTGGCATGTAGGAAAAACTGAAGGAAGGCCAAGAAGACTGCAGGAGGGCGCTCATGGTAGGGTATGACATGATGAGGGGCTGGACCAGGCTGGGCTCTGTGTCCTACACTGAATTGTTCGGTGTTTCCCTTTAGAGTAATGGAAAATATTAAAGGTTCTAAGCAGAAGGAACTGAGGCCCAATTTGTATTAGCTCCTAAATTTAATGTCAATTCCATCTAGATAGTCAATACATATTTGCTAAAATATGTGTGGAATAATGCATGTATGCAGGAAAATTGCATATTTTACTTTGTGTCACTCCTTACATTTGAGGTATTTGGGAATTGCCATCATTTTGAGAATGATTAATTAATTACTTAGTTGGAATTCATAGAAATGCTAAAACCGTTACTTTTTAGGTATTGAAACAATCTTGGTCAATGAAGAATTTGAGAAAGGTGAGGACTAGTAAGTATTTTCAGTGTAGATGAATAGAGAGGGTGTAGAATGATAGGGATTATAGACAAGATAGCAAGAAGCATAAGGTTAAGTTTGAATATTTAAAACATTTTAAAGTGTGAGGTTAGGTCTGAGTAAGACAATGTTCAATGTAAATGAAAGGAGACAAATGATATCCTTTTGAGTTTTTTTCTTTTTTTTCCTCTTTTTTTTTTTTTTTTTACTGTTTTGTCAGGGCAGTTTTCTTCCTTTTGGAAAGACTCCCTCCTACAATGAGACTGACCCCACCTACCAGCTCCAGGAGTGGTCAATTAGAATACTCTGTTTCCAGGACCACAGTGATTTAGGGATGAGTCTGTGATCCAAGAGGTACAATATAAATAATTCTTGTAATAATATCTGAAGATAAAATAAGAAAGATGTGCTCTCCTCTTGGGGAATAGCTGTGCAACAATGGATCAAGATTCATTTGTTTTCCTTTGCCACCAGGAAGAAAGAACTGTCCTGAAAAAGAAGCCAATAGAGAGAAAAGCAGAGGCAAGAAATGGAGAAGAAAGAGATAAATTGCCAATTACAAAGGTAACTTCCTGGAAGCAGCTATACTTTGACATTTCCTGTTATATAGGCCAATCCATTTTCTTACATGTCTAAGCTGATTTGAGTTAGGTTTCTATCATCTGAAACCGTGAGTCCTCCCTTTGTACCAACATTGCGAAAAAACTCATACCTAGATCAGGGTAGCCATCTGTCTTCTCTCTACACCTGGGATTCTAAAGATAATTGTGAAAAGCATAATAAGAATAGCTATGAGATGCAAAGCACTGCTGGAGATCACAGAAGCTTGCGGGTTGGTGCTGTGAGACATTTGTGGTTCACAGCACAGTTAGGATCTTGGTGCTGCTTGGCAATACTAATTTATTTATATACCTGTTTTTAATGGAAAAATAAAAATAACATAGTTATCATGTACAAAATGTTTTGAAATATGTATATATAGTGGAAAGTCTAAATCAAACAAATTAACATATGCATTACTTCACATACTTATTTTTTTTGTGGTGGAAACACTTAAAATCTACTTTCAGCAAACATGTGTTAGCTCTGTGATGAAAGATTGCCTGGCATGTAGGAAGAACTGAAGGAAGGTCAAGGAGGCTTCTCTCCTTCCCTCCCTCCCTTCTTTCTTTTTCTCTTTCTCTCTCTTTCTTTTGAGGCAGTCTCACTCACTCTGTCACCCATGCTGGAGTACAGTGGCACCATTATGGCCTAGGGCAACTTAGACCTTCTGGGCTCAGGTGATCCTTTCGCTTTATCCTCCTGAACAGCTGGGGCTACAGAAATGCACCACTACATCTGGCTATTTAAAAAAAAATTTTTTTTTATGGAGCCTGGCAGTTTCCAAGAATACAATATTAGTTGGGCATGGTGGCTCATATCTATATTTCCAGCACTCTGGGAGACCAAGGTGGGAAGATTGCTTGAGTCTGGGAATTCAACACCAGCCTAGGCAACACAGTGAGACCTCATCTCTGCAAAAAAATCAAATTATCCAGGCATGGTGGCCTGTGCCTGTAGTCCCAGCTACTCAGGAAGCTGAGGTGGAAGGATCTCCTGAGCCCAGGAAGTCGAGGTTGCCTGAGCCATGATCGTGCCACTGCACTCCAGCCTGGGTGACAGAGTGAGACTCCCACTCAAAAACAAACAAACAAAAACCCCCCAAACAAAGGAAATTATTAACTATAGTTACCATGTTGTGCAAAAGGTCTTTTAAATTAACTGAAATTTTGTATACTTGGACCAACATCTCCCCAGCCCCTGGCCACCACCCTTCCACTTTCTACTTCTGTGAGTTCAACTTTCTTAGATTCCACATAGAAGTCAGGTCATGCTGCATGTGTCCTTCCAAGCCTGGCTTAATTCACTTACTTTTTTTTTTTTTGAGTCATACTCTTACTCTGTCACACAGGCTGGAGGGCAGTGGCATGCTCATGGCTATGACAGCTTTGACTTGCTGGACTCAGGCGTTTCTTCTGCCTCAGCCTTCCAAATAGCTGGGATTACAGACATTCACCACTATGCCTAGTTTATTTTATTTTATTTTAATTGTAGAGTTGGGAGTCTCGCCATGTTGTCTAGGCTGATCTCAAACTCCTGGGCTCAGGCAATCTTCTCACCTCAGCCTCCTAAAGTGCTGGGATTACAGGCATGAGTCACCATGCCTTCCTTTAATTCACTTAAAATAATGTCCTTCAGGTTTATCCATCCTGTTGTAAATGACAGGATTTCCTTTTTTAAAGCTGTTTAGTATTGTGTATATATACTGCATTTTCTGATTTATTCATCCATTGATGGACATCTAGGTTGATTCCATATCCTGACCATTGTGAACAATGCTGCAATGAGCATGGTGGTGCAGACACTGACAATATATTTTGCATTTCTGGGTAGGGGTGCTTTCGTTTTCCTGCCTTTTTCTAAAGAAATCTCATCATGCCCTCTATCCTACCAGTTCTGTCTATACTTTTAGTAGATGCTGCTGAAGAAATTGAAACTATTTGGTGAGAATGCCTTCAACATCCTCTCTCTCTACCTGCAGCGTCTGCACTCATCTTTTCTTCTTGTGCTTCGGTTTCCTTTTTCGTCACTTCCTTGTGGACTTTGCTTTGTCAATCTTCTTCTCTCTTGTGTTATCAATCTCTTCATACATAGTCTCTACTATCACACATATTCCTTTCAATTTTATCCCCTCCTCTACCTTCTTATTTTTTTCGCTTCATAGCCACCTTTCTTGAGAGACTCACTTGGATATCTCACTTTCCTACCTCTCATTCATGCTGTAAGTTGCTGTCGTCTGACTTTGGCCTCTAACTCAATTCCAACTGCTCGTCAAAGCTCGCCAATGGTTTCTGTATTGCCAGATGTTCTCTCCCTATCTTCCATGACCTGTCTGCATCACTTGACATTGTTGATGGCTTTCGCTTTAAAATGGTCTTCATCCTTATCTCGCCTTCCTTGAGCCTTCTTGCTCTTGACATTTTATTTTGACTCTCAGGTTGTTTCTTTCTCCAGCTTGCCACTGAGGACTCATTCTGCCTCATGGCATACATTAACTAATAATACGAATTCACCTTTACTGAACACTGATTTTGTGCCAGACCCATCAGCTTATACAATTATAATAGTTCCCTGAGGTAGGCACTATAATTATTTTTGCTCCAAAGATTGGAAAGTTGAGGCTAAGAAAGGTTATGTAACTTGTTCACAGTTATGCAGCTTGTAAGACATGAAGGCAGTACTGGAATCCATAGTCTGCTTTATATTATATTATTGGACAAATGTTAGTTGAAGAGCTTAATGAACTTTTACAAAGTGAACACACCTATGTGACCAGTGTACAGCTCAAGAGACAGAGTGTTTCCAGCACTCTAGAAACCTCCTCATGTCATCACGATACTACACAAAAGAGTAATCGACATTTAGACTTCTAACACTGTAGGTTAGCTTTGCCTGATCTTCAACTTTATATAAACAGAATTATAGCATCCTACAGCATCTATGTGAGAATAATTCATTAAGCAGTGTGTAAGGGAAACTCATTCATTGTTATTATGCTTTCGTATTTCATTGTGAAGATATACCACTATTTAGCCTTACTATTCTTGATATTTGGGTTGTTTCCTGTATTCTTTTCATACTACAAATAGTGCTATACATGTTCTTGTACACATCTTTTGATGGACATTGTATTAATACATTTTGCACTGCTATAAAAAATACCTGGGATGGGTAATTTATAAAGAAAAAAATTGTTTGGCTCATGGTTCTGCATGACACCAGCACCTACTAGACTTCTGGGGAGGCCTCAGGAAGCTTTTCCTTGTGGCAGAAGGCAAAGGGAGCAAGTGTGTCACATGGCGAGAGCTGGAGCAAGATAGAAGGAGATGCCAGACTCTTAGACAACCAGCTCTCCCTGTGAACTAATTGAGCAAGAACTCACTCATTACCACAAGAACCACACCAAACCATTTATGAGGAGTCCTCCTCCACGGCCCAAACACCTCCCATTAGGCCCTACCTTCAACACTGGGGCTCATATTTCAAGATGAGATTTGGAGGGGACAACCATTCAAACTATAGCAGACATCATATGCAGTTCTGTTGGCTAAACGCTGAGGAATGGGATTGCTGGGTCATGGGGCATGCTATATCTGTTTTATTAGACACGGCCAAATGATTTTCCCAATTGACTTCATCCTAATGATTGGCTTAAAGCTAAGATCCTGAATGCCCAGAATAGACCCATTCTTTGCTAAGCAGAATAAAAATGGTTTTCTGTTTATTGATCGTATTTCCTACACATACCCTTCAGCCAAAACTTATTTTTATATGTATGGAAGATTTTATACTTTTATTCGTTCCAGGCTCAGAATTTATTATTATATTGATCAAAATCTTTATCTTCTTTATTCACTCCAAAAGTGACATCTTGGACTGAGTAAAATTCTTTTCATGTGTGCTTTGTTCTTTTTTTTACCCAAATGCCACGGGCACATCTGTTAGAATTTGCTATGTTGGCATGCTTTTCCTAATGTGGTTGCCTTCCTCTTGAACATGCAGAAACATTGTTCATGGACACTGACGTGGTAGTCAGAAATATCACAGTCACATCCTTTTGTTTAAAATTTTTTCTTAGGCAAGTGGACTTTGCTTGGATATTGCTACTGCAAGCAGTTATTGTTGCACAGTGCTCTGATTGTTATTTCTAGTTGAACCAGCTGACTCAAACCCTAGAAAACCATGTGTGATAGAATACATACTGCTAGCCCAGTGGTTTTCTGTAAAGGAAGTCCATTGTGAAGACTAATTTTCCACTGTACACTTTTGAATAAAGTCTCTCTTCATTCTTTGAGAGATTCCTCTATCCCACAGATATGCATAAGTTAAAGTCTGGCATTACCGAGCTGAAATGTTATGTGAACATATGCAAGTTGAAATGCTCCAGATAATATCCTCATGTGTTTGGCTGACATATATTTTCCTTCTTGACAGTATCATTTATGGGTTCCAGCTCTTTCTTCTACCCGTTTTATCAAGTGAGGCTCACACTTAGCCTACAGTCCATTCCCACTGTAATATTTATCAAGCAAGAGGACATAATTGTCTATATGAGAGGGGACCCTCCCCAAACCAGAATTATCCTTTGGAGGATGGGCCCTTTGTAGAACAAATTTCCCCCGCTAGGTAAGTGTTCTAGGACCCTGTTGGCATCAGTGTGTACCAGCTAGTGTCATTGTGAAAGGCTGCATTCAGTTTCAGTGATTTTTTTTTTGGATGTGGGGGAGGATTCTTTCAACGTCTTTGCCCATTTCATGATGGGTGATTTACGAGCTCACTTTCCACACCACACTGAATGTTCAGAAGTTTTTGACTCACGATGGCGTGACTCCCATGCCCTATCCTCCCTATTCACCCAAATTCACTTCGAACAATTTTTTTTTCTGGATTTAAAAAATCCTCAAAGGAAAGTGTTTTGCTGATGTGAAAAGAGGTGAAACAAAAAATGACAGAAGCACTAAAAGGCATAAAAATGGCAAGTTCAAAAACTTTTGAGCAGTGGAAAAAGCATCTCGATAGATGTATTGCATCAAACGGAGAGTACTTTGAAGGTGACTGAAGTTTAAACATGTAAGAATAAATACACAATTTTTTATAAATAAATTCTGGACTTTTTTTTGATACCCCCTCGTATTTTGTCTTCTATGGAGACTCTTTTTTAAAAAATGTAATACTAAACAGATTTTAAGTAAACACTCTGAAATATATTGTTCATGATCTTTAAATCCATAGGAAAAAGCCACCTTTTATTGAGAATGAATTCTTTAATTTAATATAGAGGCATTAATGTAATGCAATGTAATGTGCAGTGGTGAGTAACAGTCAGAGTTCCTTAAGTTATTCTGCTATAGAAAAAATGTAGAAAAAATATGTCTCTTGAAGTGAAATCATGTTTCACCTTTTAAAACTGAGCATAATATCCACATTTGTTGTGATCCACAAACTGGTGAAAAATAAGAACTTTCATAAACTGATTTAAAATGAGATTGATTCTATGCTTTAAGTACTAAAATACTGGTTAAAGGCAGCCAGAACTTACCAAAAAAAAGCAAGAGTTATGCTTTGACTGTGCTTGTTTTTGTCTAGGTTGAATTTCTTGTGTCTAATGATCAATCCCAGTAAGTTTGCTCTTTTTTGTTTACATGCTGTGACAGTTGTCTGATAGTATCTGTGTTCTGAGGGGTGAATAAATAGCAAATAAAACAATTTCTTGCAACCATAGTGTTCACTTTTGTTATAACTCTAAATGTTCTATCATTTTTCTTCCCTCTTCTTTCAAAAAGTTACTTGGAAGCCTTTCATATCTCCCTCCACTATTATATTCAAATACACTAGAATGTTTAGAAGAGCTTCTTAGCTTCATTCGAGGCAAAATTTTCTTCTTTTTATATTTTGACTTTCCCAAAAGGGCAAAATCTGTTGCAAAATGGTAGTTGGTACAGTTAAAAAATCACTTGGACATCCATGGAGTGAGACCAGGGTTTAGAGATCCTGGCTTGTTCTTTTGGTTGCTGTTTCATTATGATACATTTACTAAAATCTATCTGTTTCAGTGTTAAAACAGTAACTATAATAAAGTTCACATTTATTAAGCTAAGCACTATTCTAGGCATTTTTATATATATCAACTAATTTAATATTTACAAGAATCCCTTTGCTAGGTACTGATTTACAGAAAGAGGGGCAATGCTATTATTATCTCAATTTTTTTTTTTGGAGTTGGAGTCTCACTCTGTCGTCCAGACTGGAGTGCAGTGGCTGCTCCCGGCCACTGCAGCCTCAACCTGCTGGGCTCCAGCGATCCTTCCGCCTCAGCCTTCCAAGTAGCTGGAACTACAAGCACGCGCTACCACGCCTGGCTAATTTTTTGCTTTATTGTAAAGATGAGGTCTCGCCAAGTTGCCCAGGCGGGTCTCGAACCCGCAGGCTCAGGCAATCCACTCACCTCAGCCTCCCAAGGCGCAGGATTACAGGCTGAGCCACCAAGCCCGGCTTATCTCAATTTAAGGATAAAGGAATTGAGGTTCAGGAAGTGACTTGCCCAAATGGCAAATAAAGGAAATTTACAGCTAGTAAATGGCAGAGCTAGGAGATGAACTGAACTGCACCATCCTGCCTCTTACCTTCTGGGGCAGGTTGTGAGAATTAAACCAATAATTTTGTTACACACACACACCACAGTGAATTTCATCCAATTAGTGTTCAATCAATGGTGATTCTTATTATTTTCACTGAGCTGGTAAGGAAGGTAAAAGGCGGCACAGTGAGAATGGGAGGTAAGATATCTGTTGTATTCACTGCAGATTTCCCATGCCTGGTGTAGTGCTTTACAGTGAATGAATGCATGCACGAGGAGAGATATTAAGGCAGCATTAAATTGGACACAATTGATAGAAATCCTATATAAGGGTACAAAGTGTTATAAGAGTATCTTGAATGTCCTGATTAAATTAATGGTCCTTAATATCTCTGTGACAATAAAGTTGAGGAAGCATCATAAATTAGGTGAAATAAAAATAGGTTATGCGAGAAAGTCCTTAAAAACAATATAGTTATATTATGATATTATAATTATAGTGGTTTTATCAATTTGTTTTATTAATGTTATTGTGCCTATTAGAAAAAAAAGAACGAAAACAAAGGAGAGGAAAAGAAACCCACAATAAGATGCCAAGTAGTTGTAAATTTGTCATAGCCAAAAGAAAGGACATTGTGTAGTTCCTGGATTTAAAAAATAATGATCATTCTATCCTCAGAAAATTTTGTATGCCGTTAATTCAAATTATTTTTTTGAATGCAAGTCAGAAATAATGCTCATGTAAAATTTTTGTCAATTCATCTTCTATGAGAAGAGTCACTTCATTGGAGTGTATATATTCACACAAATATTTCTAAGAACAATGAAAACACAATGGTGTTTCATAAAACAATAATACATAGGCTGGGTGCAGCGGCTCATATCTGATAGTTCAGCACTTTGGGAGGCTGGAATAGGAGGATTGCTTGAGCCCAAGAATTCAAGACAAGCCTGGACAAAACAGCAAGACCTCATCTCTACAAAAAATAAAAAAAATTAGCTGGGTATGGTGACATAAGACTGTTGTTCTAACTACTCAGGAGACTGAGGCAGAAGGATCACTTGAGTTTGGGAGCAGAAGGCTGCAGTGAGCCATGACCATGCCACTGCATTCCAGACTGGGTGACAGAATGAGACCCTGTCTCAAAAAAAAAAAAAAAAGAAAAGAAAAGAAAAAACAAAACAAAATAATAATTTTAATTATTGGTTGATAGTAATTAAGTACCTTATTAATTAAAGTATTTATTTATTTATTTATTTATTTTTGAGGCAAGGTCTTACTCTGTTGCCCAGGTTGGAGTGCAGTGGCATGATCATGGCTCATCAAAGACTTGACCTCTTGGGCCCAGGTGATCCTTGTGCCTCAGTTGGGACTACATTGCCTGGCTAATTTTTGTATTTTTGTAGAGACAAGGTTGCTTTTTATTTTGCATAGATCAGGATAGCAATTTAACTTTAAAAATTTTAAAATATTAGCCAAGCTCGGTGGCTCAGCCTGTAATCCCGTGACTTGGGAGGCTGAGGAGAGTGGATTGCCTGAGCCCGCGGGTTCGAGACCCGCCTGGGCAACTTGGCGAGATCTCATCTCTACAATAAATCAAAAAATTAGCCGGGCGTGGTAGCGCACGCCTGTAGTTCCAGCTACTTGGAAGGCTGGGGCAGAAGGATCGCCGGAGCCCAGCAGATCGAGGCTGCGGTGGCCGGGAGCAGCCGCTGCACTCCAGTCTGGGCGATGGGGAGAGACTCCAACTCAAAAAAAAAAAATTTTTTTAAATATTTAAAATTTTTAACTATTTCAGGAGTTTTAAAGGTACAAGTGGTTTTTAGTTACATGGGTAAATTGTATAGTGGTGCAATTCAGCTTTATAGATATATTAAATTCAACGGAAGAGAAATTATTGGACGATTGAAAAAGATAATTTATTTGTGCTTTTATTGTCTCCTATGTATTGATCATCTGTAAGTAATTCTTACAAAAATTAAAAATGTAAGACCTCATCATTATCTCCATACTAAATCTCTTAAAATCCTGTGGTGGTTGACACTTAATTCCTGAATGTTAGACATACTGTATTAATGATAATAATCAAATCTGGCTAATGCTATTTTTTGCTGGTAAAATTAGATCATTAATTTCTGCAAAATGATATTTTTTGAGTTGCCCTTATAATTCTATATATTTTTTTAGTATAAAGATAGTTTAAATAAAAAACTCAACTTCAGTGGCTTTGAGTAGATCCATTGCTAACATTCACATGTTCATTATGTACCAGGCATTGTTTGAAGCACTTTCCATATTTTAACTCATTTAATCTTTATCACAAACCTAGGGGGGTAGTTATTATTATCCTCCCTTTAAGATGAGAAAAATTGATGCACAGAGAGGTTACGTAGCTTATCCAAAGTCACACGGCTAGTAAACAACTACTATTAAAACATTTGGAGGACCTCTTTTTGCCATTCCTAACCTAAACACTAGGGACGCAGTGGCGAATAAAACAGAAATTAATTAGATGTATTGAGGGTTTGCAATTTTAGATAGGGTGGCCTGGAGAATTTTCACCGGGAGGGTGGCTTGGGCAAAAAAAGAATTAAGAAAAAGAAGTTTCTCTGCTATGTGAAATAACGGAAAATTTCTAGATATGGAGTACTTAGAGAAAAGCTATGTGGTGATAAATCAAGTTGGGTTGACGATGAAGTATAAAATATCAGCATCAACCACAATGTTGATAGTGGATCTTTTCTGTTTGCCCCTAGGTCCCCTGTCCCCTGTTCTCTCCTTTCCTCTGTGTTCCAGGAGGTTGAGAGTACATGCTACCTCAGTGAGCTGTCTTGTCCCTTGGCTTCTGACTCGGTTTGGTCAGTGGGAGCCCCAGCAAGAGATGAAGGAAGGCAGGAGAGAGATGTCAGGTGTTTATTCCCTCGCTGGCTCTCTGAGGGTCTCCATAGGCTGAGTGCTTCTTTCTATCCAAGGTTGTGACTTCAGTCAGGTGGCTTCCTCCACCTGTCCCTTTGTGTCTGGTGACTGTTTCCTTCCCTTCCCTTCCCTTTCCTTCAGACTTAGAATGGTAAAGACGTCCTCTTGGGGCAAATCCCTGGGTGCTGCATTTTCCCCTGAGATTTCCTAAACTATACACCCTTTTGGAAAGAGCCCCTTTATTGAAATCTGCATATTGCCTGCCATTTCCTAATGTGATCCTGATACTGTTGACATATCAGCTGTATGGCTCTCGAAATCTTTTTTTAAAAAAATTAAAAATTTATTTTAGAGTTGTGGGGCATAAGGGAGGATTTGCTACATAAGTGGTTGCATGAAGGTGAAGTTTGGGCTTCTAGCTGGCCCTCACTCCCCTGGTAGTGGAGGTACCCTTTATGTTGTCATGTGGCCCCTCCCTTACTCCTCTAGCAGTGCCCAGTGACTGCCATTCCCGCCCTTGTGCTAATGTGACAAGTGCTCAGGGCCCACTTATGAGTGAGAATGTGTGGTATTCAGTTCTTTGTTTCCGTGATATCACTTAGTGTGATAGTTCACTTAGTATGATCCAGTTTGCTGTGAAGGCCCTGGTTTTGTTCTTTATGGCTACGTAATATTTCATTGTTGTGTATGCATCACATTTTCTTTATCCAGTCCACTTTAAATAGGCAGTAGGGTTGGTTCCATGTTTTTGCTATTATGAATAGCATGGCAATAAAAATGTGTGTGCAGGAGTCTTTTTGGTAGAACGATTTATATTCCTCTGAGTATATTCCCAGGAGAGGGATTGTGGGATTGTATGGAAGATCAATTTTTCGTTCTTTTGAAAATCACACTGCTTTCCACAGAGGTTGAACTAGCTTACATTTCCACTGACAGTGTAGAAGCATTTCCTTTTCTCCACAGCTGCGCCAGCACCTGTTGTTTTTTGACTTATTAATGATAGTCATCCTTATGGAGTTAAGTCGTATCTTATTGTAGCTTTGATTTGCATTTCTCTGACGATTAGTGAGGCTGAGCATTTTTTCATGTGTCTTGTAGGCTGCTTGTATGTCATCCTTTGTTCTCCAAATCTTCACTGTAATGATTTTAAACTTGCTTACCACCTTAAATTCCTCCAACCCAATGAACATGTGTAAAATTGTGTTTTTATTAGATATCTAACACACTCAATGCTTGCACTTTTCCTCCATTTGAACCCATTTTAAATTAAACTATTTGTGTAATTGGCTCTGAAATCCCTTTATCCTCAGAGTGGTTTGAGCAACACTCCAGGACACTATGGATGGATATTGTTGGAGCAAGGAAGTGCTCAAATAAGTGGTCGTTTAGAAAGAAGCAGTACTTTGACTTCCTAAAACAATTTTATAAAATGCTAGTAAACTGAAAAGTAAGACTAGTAGAAAATTTAAATTTAAGGAACAATTAAAACATTTTTTAACCTGAGAAACCATTAAGGGCAAAATTTTTAGAAATTCACTTTCAGTATTTGCAAAACCTCAGGGGAATTGTAGATAATAAATAGCATATAAATCATAAAGACTATATAATTCAGAGGTTAAGCATATGGGCCCTGGAGGCCGAGTACCTGGGTCTGCATCTCTACTTTGCCACTTACTTGCTGGATGACCTTGGGCAGGTTTCTTTTTAAAATTATTTTATTTTATTTTTAAAATGTGGGTTACAAATGAGGGTTAGGTACATAGGTTGTTATCATACAGGTAAAGTGTGGGTACCCTTACTGATGTTTTGTGCCCCCCATCCTCTGGCAGTGTCCCACTACCGCCAATCTCTTTCTTATAGTATTATGATAAATGTTCAGGGTCCACTTATGAGTGAGTACATGTAGTACTCAGATTTTTGTTTCTGTGATAAATCACTGAGTATTATAGACTCTAATTCCATCCAGATTGCCACAAAGTTCATAATTTTTTTCTTTATGGCTGCATAATATTCTATCATGTAAATGTACCACATTTTCCTTATCCAGTCCACTTTTGATGGGCAGTTCCATGTTTTTGCTATTGGGATTAATGCTGCAATAAACATGCATGTGCAGGTATATTTATTATAGAGTGATTTGAGTTCCTCTAGATATATTCCCAGAAGGGGGATTGCTGGGTTGTATGGAAGGTCAATTTTCAGGTTTTTAAGAAATCGCCAGGTTTCTTATCCTTACTACACCTCAGTTTCTTCATCTATACAATGGGCGTAACTTATCTCAAAGAATTCTTGTGATGAATAAAGAAATTAACACATGACAAGCAATTAGAATGATGCTTGACATATAATAAGCTGCAGGAAAAATAGATTTGAAAGAGACATTTTAAAGCCAATACAAATGAAACAGTGAAACTTATATAACTATAGAAATGAGAATGTTTTATAATAGAATTTTAAAAAGATTTCTAAGGTCTGCTTGTTGACAATTTATTCTTCCTACAATTTTATTTAAATATGTATCAACATTAACTCCCAATGCTCATCGTTTTTATATGACAATAAAATGAATACAAATGTACAAAACTAATAAAATATACATTAGAGACATTAATGTAATAGCTGATGTTTTGCTGAAAGGAATTTGCCACTTGTTACGTGAATACAGGTATGCCTATAATATAATGTATTTGATGATGACTCAGTCTTTCCAACTTTTTAAAAGATTGGGCTATAAAGAAATCTTTGTACAGCTTGTCATGATGTAATTTTCTTTACCAGGCACAGATTCATCATTTAGGTATTCTGTAAATTACTGTTTTCAGTAGGCAGTGACAAGCAGTCATCCTTGTATAATTACAAGCACAAGCAGAAAAATTGAGTGGCAGTATTCAATTGTAAGATCACTCAAATGATACAGAATCTTTTAAAATTTTATTATTTTAACATCAAATATTTAAAAAGATCCACAGAGAACTCTCAGCCCCCTGAAAAAACTTCCAAGAATCAATTTGAGAAACAACAATTTAGAGTATAAAGTTTTCTCCTCAGAGATTAGAGATATTCTTTACATTTATTTTAGTAAAATTTTTATAAAAATATGTATGACAGAGTCATGAAGGCATGATAGGGCAGGTAAAGAAATATATCCATTGAAGAACAAGAAATATGCAAAATGAATTTCCAGGAAAGAATGTGGTTGAACATGGAAGCCTTATAACTAATGTGATTTCTAAATTATCATAAGAAGTTGATTATTACTGATATGATACTGTAATAATTTTAAAAAGAGATGATAGATATATCAGGGTGGCACAAACATTGTAATTTTTAAGAATTAAAAAGCTTCTGATTTATCTTGTTCAATTTTGATCTGTGTTATTGCATTTTTATAGTTAACCAAAAGTAAACTCAACTATACTCAGTAGAATAAATCTTTAGTGCTATCTTTCAAACGGTTAGTGAGATACTAAAGTCTTGATTTTTCCATTAGAATCATTGTAGACTTCATTTACCTAAGTGGGAAAATGAAAAATAAAAATTTGATCAGAAAATTAGGCTTTTAATTTTGATTTTTAAAAGTTTATTGCTAGATGGACATTACCATCAAGAGAAACATTTCTAATAACTTCCAATAATCACTAATCATCCGAGAAATGCAAATCAATACCACACTGAGGTACCACCTTATTCCAGTAAGGATGGTCATCATTAATAAATCAAAAAACAGTAGATGTTGGCACTGGTGCAGAGAAAAGGGGATGCTTCCACACTGTTGGTGGGAGTGCAAACTAGTCTAACCTCATGTCTAAAGGAACTAAAAATTGACCTTCCATATGATACAGCAATCCTTCTCCAGGGAGACTACCCGGAGGAACACTAATTGTTCTACAAAAAAGACACCTGCACACACACGTTTATTGCCGCACTATTCACAACAGCAAAAACATGAAGCCAATCCTATGCTCATCAAAAGCAGACTGCATAAAGAAAATGTGCTACATAGACATAATGGAATATCATTTAGCCATAAAGAAGGACAAAATCAAGGACTTCTCAGAAAGTTGGACAGAATTGGAGACCATCATACGTAGTGATCTATCACAGAATTAAAGAACATACCACATGTTCTCACTCATAAGTGAGACTTGAACATTAATCACAATAGCACAAGGGAGAGATTGGTAGTAGTGGGACACTGCCAGGGGACGGAGGAGAGGGGGGCACATAATAACTCAAAGAGTACGAGATCTTAAACCAGGGAAAGTGAGGATCAGTTGGAGGCCCAAACTTCACCTGCATATCCATTACTTATGTATTAATACCTAATCCTGACTTGTACCTCACATCTCTATAGTAAAATAAAGTAAAATAAATAAATAAAAAATTTTAAAAGTTCAGCATACAACAAAACAAAAAAGCAGCAACTTCAACATCAATGTCATTATCAACAGCACTATGGCAGAGATAAAATTTATTGAGTTGTAAATGACAGATTTTATGCTAACTGCTCTATGTGGATTTTCCTATTTAATCATCAAAATAACTCTGAGGTTAGGTTCTACTATGACCCCCATTTTGCTGATACATGAATAGAGTAGTTTGCTGAGGTCACATGACCAGTGAATGACAGAACCAGAATTTGAACCTAGGCAGTCTGATTACTGAGCCTGTATTTCTGACTCTAGGCTGAGAAGTTTCCTAAAATAATTCACTGGTTGGACCAATATGGACAAGTAAATATTTTTTTTCTGTCCCATCCTTTTCAATGTGGACTTGTTATATGGTTACTAGCTTAAATGGTAAGGCCTCCATACATTAGTGTTTAGACTGAACTAAAAACATCATTGCTAATGAAGTATATAAAATGGTATTAATTTCTACTATTCACTAAATTTACAGTAATTGAGAATATTGATTCTTTTTTAAAATTTTAGATTCATGGGGTATGCACACATTTTTGTTACATGAACATATTGTGTAGTGGTGGGGATTGGGTGTCAGGTGGCCCATTCTCCAGATTGTGAACTCTATCCCATAGGTAAATCAAACCCTAACACCTCCCACCCCACCTCATCCCTTATTGCTGCTCCCAGTGTCTGTTATTTTCATCCTCATTATCATTTAGCTCCCACATATGAGTGAGAACATGTGGTATTTGGTTTTCTGTTTCTGAGTCAGTTCACTTAGGATGATGATCTCCACCTTCATCCAGGTTGTTGTAAAGGACATGATTCTTTTTTTTTTTTTTTGAGTTGGAGTCTCACTCTGTCGCCCAGACTGGAGTGCAGTGGCTGTTCCCGGCTACTGCAGCCTCGACCTGCTGGGCTCCAGCGATCCTTCCGTCTCAGCCTTCCAAGTAGCTGGAACTACAGGCGTGCGCTACCACACCCAGCTAATTTTTTGATTTATTGTAGAGATGAGGTCTCACCAAGTTGCCCAGGCAGGTCTCGAACCCGCGGGCTCAGGCAATCCACTCACCTCGGCCTCTCAAAGCACGGGATTACAGGCTGAGCCACCGAGCCCGGCTAGGACATGATTCTTAATAAAAGATAACTACTGTATACATTTGACAAATCAAAGTTGCACAGAAAATTAACATGAGTACATTATTCTCTAATACATCTATTATAATAGTTAGTTAAAATTTCACATAAAAAAATTAACTTTAAACTATCAACTGTGTGGGGAATTCTTCCTTTGCCTGAAGTTGCTGCTTGATTAAAACATTAACCAGCAGCATTGCAAAGTTGGATGCCAAAAGCAAATGTGGAATGCGTATATTTCATATAGTCTAGCAAAGAAGAATTCTCAACAAAACCAACCATACAACTAAATAAGGTGGCATTGAAAGCATTGAATATAATATATCAACAAAGCAATTTTGAATTGTCTGGGGTTCAGGGATGGAAATAAACAAGTAGAACATCATGTCTGTTCTCTCTTGGTGAATATGTGTTTTTAAACAAATGAAACCTAAAAAAAAAAACACTGAAACACTGCATGATCTTACTCAGATTTTTATTTATTTATTTAACCTATGGGAAGATGTTTGAACTGTTCAAGCTCATGAGATAGAAAAGAGAGCAACACATGAATGTCATATTAATAACATATTTTTTATTCATAAAAGCAAACTGTGATATTTGTAAAAAATTCCAACAATACAGAAACATATTGTCTAAAGGGCAAAAATATTCCATAATTCTATTTTAGTTTGCAAAATCTCGCATAGATTTTTCTTTTGCACATGGTTCTATGAATAAGATAAATGTTATATCCATATTTACATGTACATATTATATTAATGTGAATATACATATTCAGTATATGTATACATTTTCTAGCAACGAAAATGGGATTTTATATATATATATTGCTTTGCAACTTTTTTTTTATAACAGTATATCTTGGGCATCTTTCTTATTTATTTATTTATTTTTATTTTTAAAATGTGGGGTACAAATGTGGGATACAAATGAGGTACATACGTGGTCATCATACAGGTAAAGTGTGGGTACCCTTATTGATGTTATGTGCCCCTCCCACACCCCCCTGGACATCTTCCAATGACATTACATGTTTCCCTCTGGGGTGGCACAGTACATTGTAACTAATCCTTTATTAGTTCATGTAACTAATCCTTTATTGATGATATTGGAGTTGTTTCTAGTCGCCTGCCACTCTGACAGCAGCAATAAATATACTTGTATATATCCAATGGGATAGAACTTGGTGACTACATCAGTCAGGATAAATCAAGTTATGCTTTATTGACAAACAAACCTAAAGTCTCAGGTGCTGGAAACAACATAAGTGCATTTCTTTTTTATGCAAACTGCTCTGCAGGACTAGGTGACTCTTTAGAGCAGTGACCGTCTACTGGTTGTCTTAGCATTATGGGATGCTTTGATCTTTTGACTCGTCCATATCAACAAGAACTTAATTACTGTGTCAGGAGAAAAATGAATTAGAAAGCTAGGCAGTGGCAATTAAATGCTTCTTTTGGAAGATCACTTTTGTCATCATATTATTGACCTAAGAAAATAACACAGTCTTGCCCAACCTCATGGAATCACAGAAGGCAATTGCTCTATGTGTCTGTAGTAGCTATTTGAAGACTTGCAAACAAAAGAAATGATGACCTTTGAGTCACTGATTGTGGACAATGAGAGTTCAAGATACCAAAGAGTTTTGAGCTTAAGTGAGTATAGCAATGCCATTAATTGGATGCTGGAGTTCAGCAGGGAATGGTCAGTTAACTAAGATAGGACACTGATTGTGGGAAGGGTTGGGATCAGAAATTATACCTACTTCTGGGCTGGAAGAATTACCTTGGCAACTGCTGTGGACAGGGAATTTTAGTCTGGAGAACAAAATTTACTGTTGAAGGGGAAGCTGCAATTTCAGCCATAGAGTAGGGAGATAGTTCTGTAAAAAAAGGTGAATATGAAGTCCTGTTATCTTAACAGATAGCCGGAGATCAGGACTGGGAAATACAAAGTTGGCGACACTTAGAATTTAAGTTTTACAATTACAGTTTTACAATTTACTTGTGATATTGTTCAAGGTGCCAGGATGGGATTCAGGATCAGAAGCATATTGTCTCTGGAGGGTATAACAAGACTGGCCCATTCGTTCTCAAATTTATGTGTACATAGTACACTTTCTAGTGCTAGAACAGGTAAAAAATGAATATTATTTTTAAAAAGGAACTATCTTTGGAAAACTGGAACAGTATAAGGTTATTGTCCCATCCCCATGTATTCCCCTATTGAGGGTCTGTTTGAATAGAGCTGTTGACTGTCCTAAATATCCTCTCCTATCTTTAAATGCTAAAAAGGCTCTGAAACTATGTACATCTCTTATACATCAATAAAAACTGTTAAAAAAATAAACTAAACTGCTAAAGAGGCACTTGTCTCTTTACTACCCTTCAGCTGTTATGCTGTCTTTTATACTCTTCATAATGTTACCTCTTGACTCACCTTTTTTTTATTTACAGGGAGAAGATTTTAAAAACGTATTGATTTAGAAAGTAAGGCCTTTAATTTTTCTCTTTAGTCAAACAGCTTTATTGAGATATAATTCACATAGCATAATATTCATCCTTTTAAAGTATAACATTCATTGGTTTTTAGTATATTGATAGAATTGTGCACCCTCACTACAATTCATTTTAGAACATTTTCATCACCCCACCAAAAAATCTTGTATCAATTTCCCTTTCTCCCCCAGGCCCTAGAAACCACTCTGTCTCTACAGATTTGCCTATTCTGGAATGAAATTCTATGGAAATGAAATCATACAATATATGGTCTTTTGTGTCTGTTTTCTTTCCTTTAGAATAATGTCTCAAGATTCATCCATACTATTGTTTGTATCAGTACTTCATTCCTTTTTATGGCTGAATAATCTTCCATTATATGGATATACCACCATTTGCTTATCTATTAACAACTGATGGACATTTGAGTTGTTTTTAGCTGCTATAAACAATGTTTCTATAATTATATGATCCCAAAACACCAGAATTTATTTCTTAAAAATTGTGTATTTATTCTTACATGTTTAAATTTCAGTCACCTTCAAAGCACTCCCCATTTGATGCAATACACCTGAGATGCTTTTTTCCACTCTGCAAAACAGTTTTTGAGTTTGTCAGTTTTGATACTTTTTAGTGCTTCTGCCGTTTTTTTGTTTCATCTCTTCCACATCAGCAAAACATTTCCCTTTGAGAATTTTTTTCATTGGGGAAACAACAAAGTCACCAATGGCGAGATTAGGTGAATAGGGATGGGGGAGGCATGGGAGCCATGTCATTCTTGGTCAAAAACTGCTGAGCATAGTGCAGTGGAGGCAGGTGCGTGGTCATGGTGGAAGAACCAGTCACTTGTTTGCCACAACTTGGGATTTCTTCCACAAACCACAATACAACCTTGTCTTGCAAATCTTACCTACTAAATATTTCTTTAAATGTTTATTTTTAGTGGGAAACTGCCGGGGAGGACACACTTCATCAGTAAGTGTACCTGATCTCAAACAATGTGAAGTGGAGACCAAAGTGAAGCCCAAACTTTACATCTACAATGACCATTTGTATACCTAACCCTGAATTGTACCCATCTTTAAAATATAAATAAATAAATAAACAAACAAATAAATAAGTTTGGGAACCAAAACAAAAAAACTTTTACTTTTTCTCCTCTATATCAATATTATTACCCTAGCTCATGCTGGCATTACCTGCATCCTGGATTTATGTTAGGGTCTCTTAGTTGGTCTTTCTTCAGTCACTCTGGCTCTGTCCAATTTATTACTCATAATATAGCTATAGCTCTATAGGCAGAATGATCCACCCCCATCATCTGCTTAACACTATTCGACAATTTCCTTTACTCTTAGAACTGGGTAAAACTTGTGATCATGACTTACAAGGCCATTAGTATTATGGTTACAATCTACATTTCCATTATAAACCTCCTTCAGCAAGTCAGCTATGTCAAAGTTAGGACTCTGGCTGGGAAGGATTGAGACCCTGAGACTTGGGATTGGGATACTCAAGTTGATGCACTTTAACATATTGAAACCCCAGATCCCCTGAATCTTGCGGTCCTGCACACATGGCTCACTTTTCCTTGTTAGATGCTATTCTTCTGTCCCCTATACAACTAGAAGAAGATGCAGAAATATCTGCCCATGCAATATTGGAAGTTCTTTTCCCTACCTTTGCAAATCCTTACCCTCCTTCTGGCCTCCAAACTGATAACTAGAGTCAACATACAACATATTCCACCTGGGGAAGCACTGGGTCTGCTAAGGGAGGAAAGGAACTACATGATAAAGGAGTGACAAGGACTAGTCACATGACTGTCAATAGATAGCAAAAGTATAAATGCTAGAGAATCAGGGAAAGCACATTTGGCGTTTTATTACATGGGAGCACCCTCCTGTGATACTGGATTTTGTACAGGGAGATGCCACTAACTCACTGCCACTTTAGAAAAATGATGTTCAACACTAAGCGAAGTAGAAACATCAGAACTGGTATGGCAGAGCATAGAAGTAGAGACCAAAAGGCTTAGAGAAGTGAGCATGTTATAGGCAATGACACTGGATAGGCCTGGAAAACATACCAGCTGAACTGTTCTGTAGAAGGGTCTTTTTATTTACCGAAGTGATAAGAAGTGTGCTGGTGAGAGGGATGCCCACACCATTGAGAAGCTCACTGGTGGCTCCTCTTTAGGACAGGAGATGCTGACAGTAGGAGATGCTGTTCTAGAACTAGTTTTATTGATAGCAATTGGCATAAGAAAATGCCAAACAAACAGAGGCCAAGTGTTTCCACGGAACTGCCAGATGCCAAGATAGTTACCATAATGAACAACAAGTGTTTGGAATGGCAGCCATGAGATCAGACTTGTGAAGAGCTATGGAGGTCACTAATAGAGCAAGGCATCCTTAGGGGCAAGACAGGTAGGCATCCAATGAAGGTATTTTCCAATCTACACAATTAAGGATGGATGGTCAGAAGGCAGAAGGCACCTGTGTCAATAAAAAGTCAGCTTCTGAACCTGACCCAATTTGCGTACCTGCAACCCCTTGACCCAAGGAAAGTCTGGGTCCTCTACGAGGATGGACTCTGAATGCTATAGCAAGTATATCCAGTAAATGCTTCTTCAATTCATTTCTAAAGAGGTCTATGGTCACATACTTGGATAACCCTACACTGGGAAGGCTGTTGAATTGTTAAATGTAGGTCTGAGTTGACACTGATATTCTTGGACCTGAAGAATTATCCTGAATTCCTTGTTAGACTGGAGTACATAGGGAGCAAATATTAAGCAAAATAGGTTCATAGTGAATCCACTGTATTCACAAACCCAATTGTTAGTCATTTCCCTAGTATTAAATGTATAACTGGATTGCACATACTTGAAAATTGGCAGATGCCACACATTGGTTCCTTGGCCAATGGGGAAAGTGTTACCATCACTGGGAAAGTGCTACGGTCATGAGGAAGGCCACTTGGAAGTCTTTGAAACTGTACCTTCCCCCTTGCCAGATAGAAAATATAAAACAATATTGCAGAATCAGGGGGAGGGTATGGCAGAGATCAAGGCTGTTCTTAAAAACCGAAAAGATGCAGAGATCATGGTCCCCATCATATCTTCATTTCATTCACGATTCTGGGACCTACAAAAATCAGATGGATCCTAGAAGATGACTGTGAATTACTCCAAGCCCAACCAGGAAGTAACTCCAATTACTGTGGCTTTGCCAGATATGGTATTACAGCTGGAGCAAATTAACACACATCTAGGTGGGTAGTCTCTAGCCACAGATCTGGTATATGTTCTATTTCATCCCTTGGGCAAGTCTTATAATCTCTCCTTATTTTAGTTTACTTATCTATAAATTGGGGAGAATGATAGTACTTGCTTCAGAGAGTCTTTGTGAATATTAATTAACATGTGTAAAGTATTTAAAACAGTGCTGAGCACCTTAGCATCATGTAAATATTAGCGTTTATTATTTTTTTCATGGAGGAAATGGTCAACATATGAGCATATTATCTCTCTATAAAATAATTAGTATATTAACTATATGCAACATTAGTTATTCCTGTGAGGAAGAGAAATAATAAATGTGTAAATAAACACATTACATTATTTGTTTTCTTGCTTACTGTCTATACCTCCTGCTAGAATATAAGCTTCTTGAGGGTGAGGACTGTATCTCAGCATCTAGAATTGTGGCCAACACATAGCAGATGCTTACAGAATACATGTGATTAAATATACAGGGGGAACACCCACATAACCAGAATTATCTCTTGGAGCATGGGCCCCTTGTAGTAAACTTGGAATTTGTTCCTCTGGATCACATAGTCAACCAAAGTTTTTATCTGGAGGTTTTGAAAGGTTGTGTCATGATTTGTGGAAGAAACATCCTGAGTTTTGGCAAACAGATGACTGGTTCTTCCACCATGGCAACATGCTTGCCAAAACTGTGTTGAGCGTTCAGCAGTTTTTGACCAAAAATGGCATGACCACCATGCCCTACCCGCCCTATTCACCCAATCTTACCCGAGTGACTTTGTTTCCCCAATGAAAAAAGTCCTCAAAGTGAAACATTTTACCAATGTGGAACAGGTGAAACAAAAATGTCAGAAGCACTAAAAAGCATCAAAATTGACAAGTTCAAAAACTGTTTTGAACAGTGGAAAAAGTGTCTCATTGCTTTAAACAAAGAGTACTTTGAAGGTGACTGAAGTTTAAACACATAAGAATAAATACAAGCCGGGCTCAGTGGCTCAGCCTGTAATCCCGCGCCTTTGGGAGGCTGAGGTGAATGGATTGCCTGAGCCTGCGGGTTCGAGACCCGCCTGGGCAAGCAAGACCTCATCTCTACAATAAATCAAAAAATTAGACGGGCGTGGTAGTGCGCGCCTGTAGTTCCAGCTACTTGGAAGGCTGAGGCGGAAAGATCGCCGGAGCCCAGCAGATCGAGGCTGCGGTGGCCGGGAGCGGCCACTGCACTCCAGTCTGGGCGACAGAGTGAAACTCCAACTCAAAAAATAAAATAAAATAAAATAAAATGGGCAATTTACAAAAACAAATACCTTACACATAACATTTTGGGGACATTTCTGTAATGTAAGCCTCATGGCTTCAGATGCCACAAATACAAGAATGACTCCCAAATTCAAACCTTGAGCCCGAATGACGGCCCTGAACTTGAAACCCGTATCCCACCTGAAAGTCACCTCACCTCACACTTCACACATCGGAAGCTGGGCTCCTCCTTCCCTCAGCCTGCTTCTCCCCAGTCTGCTCCATCCTGGCAAGTGGAAACCGCATCCTTCCAGATGCTCCGGCCAGGAGTCTTGAGATGGGCCTGCATTCTCTCCTCTTCCATCCACCCGCATCCGATCTTGGGTCTGCCTCCAGAAGCTGCCCAGTCACCTCTTACCCCTCCCACCGCCTCCGCCTGAGTCGCCTCCCATGCCCTTCTGGATTCTTGCAGCATCCTCCCAAGCAGTCTCCCAGCGGCTGTCCAGTAGAGTCACCACGCGGCAGTCGGAGCGATTCTCTTCCTGTGTGGTTCAGCTCTTGCCTCTCCCTTGCCCAAGCCCCTCGTTGGCTTTCCATCTCACGCAGATTAAAAACCAAGTCCTGTGGCTTGCACTGGTAATACCAGCAAGTGGACAAGCTCTGGGAAGCTGAGGTGGGAAGTTTAAGATCAGCCTGGGCAATATAGGGAGACCCCATCCCCTCACCCATCTCTACAATTAAAAAGAAAAGAAAAACTTAGCCAGGCGTGGTGGTATGCACCCGTGGTCCCAGCTACTCGGGAGGTTGAGGCGGGAGGATTGCTCAAATTCAAGACCAGCCAGGGCAACACAGCAGGACCCTGGTGTTTTAAGCCATGAAAAAAACCAAGTCCTTATGGTGGCTACATTGTCCTAGGCCCCATCTACAACTCCCTCACTCCCGGCTGGTCACTCTGCCATCCTCGCTCCCTTCAGACAGGTCAGCTGTGATCTGACTGTTCCCACCCAGGGCTCTTGCATGGGCTGCAGCGTCTGGTGAGAATCTCTGACCCCCAGAAATCTGCAAGACGTGCTCCCTCCCATTCTTCAGGTCCTGGCTCATCAGGGATGCCTTCTGTGGCCCTTCCCAAATGCACACCATCCACACACATCTCTCCGTGTTTATTTTCTGACTTCTCCCCATAGAATGTTCAGTTTCCAAAGGTAGGAATTTGGGGCCAGATCTGTGCGCAGCCAGTGAGCTGAATGGGCCAGAAACGCCAACCATGAAGAAATACACCAGAAAGAGTAACACATGCACAGTGTTCTGGTGTTAGGTCATAACACACCCGATTATTGCTCTTTCTGAAGAAACTCATCTCTTCAGCATTCCTCTTCGCCTTCTCGATGCCCCTTTCTCCATTGCCAGTTTTTCTCTTTGAAACCAAGTTCTTTCTCACAATGCCGCAAATTTAATCTCAGACTCACCCAGACAAAGAATTCATGAAGAGCCTGGCTGTAACACTGTGTAAACACAGTGCCACCACCTGTTTTTCTGACCATCACTGACTTCTGAGTTCCTTCTTTACTTCTTTTTTCCTCGTATTTCTGCTTGCTTTCATTTTGCCTCTAAGCCTAGCAAGGAAGGGCTTCAGCTTGGTTTGGGAGCCAGCTAGTTCTCTCCACTTGCTTTCTACCTCACAGACCCCCTCCCACTGATTTGTTGAGTTCAGGGAATATAAATCTGTCATCTCCATCAGACTTGTCATTTTTTGTCTTCTGAACTCTTCACACAAAATTTAGATATGCAGATCCTTCTGTCTACACCAGTTAAATCAACTTCACATAGAATATAAAGTGAGGAGCATCTTAACCTAGTATGCCTCAACAATATGGGTCTCCAGAGTGTGTTTAGGAATTCGTAGGGGAATTCT
>CAUYQG010135098.1:0-10490 GCA_963574415.1 Tarsius wallacei
GTTCCAGCTACTTGGAAGGCTGAGGCGGAAGGATCGCCGGAGCCCAGCAGGTCGAGGCTGCGGTGGCCGGGAGCGGCCACTGCACTCCAGTCTGGGCGACAGAGTGAGACTCCAACTCAAAAAAAAAAAAAAAAAAAAAATCAACTACAGATATCCTTGAACATTTTTTCTTGTCAGTTTTCTGTACATGGAGGGTGTATGTGCCAAAAGCAGGAGCTGGTCGAGAGAGGTTTTCCTGAAGGATGCGGCTTCTAAAATCCAGTAAATGTGAGAGTGCAGAGTTTCTCCAGACAGAGCTTATCAAAGCCATAATGACCTGTGAAGTAAATATAAACTAATACCTGGAGGATTGTGGTACACATTAAAAATAGAATGTGGTGGTGCTAGCCATAAGACAGAGCTTTCAAAATCAGTGTCACTTTATTTTGCCTTGAAGTTGCCCCAGAAGACTTAATTCTAGGACTGGATAACTCACTTTTAATACATTTGAGGTTTCTTAGCTTCTGGGATTATATGTGATGTTCAAACTGCTTATGTTAAAACATGATGTTAACGTTGTTTAATTAATTGATATTTCTGTTGGGTTTCTTATTTGCTTTGCAGCTTTAATTAGTTTGTCCTTTGGAGGAGCAATCGGGCTGATGTTTTTGATGCTTGGATGTGCCCTTCCAATATACAAGTATGTAAAATTTTTGTCTTTTTAAGCATTTAGGAGTAAAATATTTCTACTTTTAAAGCTTTAAAAAAGCTTTTTTACTACTGTAGAAGTAATGCAAAGAAATGTTCATTTATCAAACACAAACCATTTTAAAAATCATCATTTAAAACTTGTCTGTGAAGGTTTTAGGGGGCTGGGCACGGTAGCTCACGCCTGTAATCCCAGCACTTTGGGAGGCAGAGGTGAGAGGATTGCTTGAGTCAAGGGTGTCAAGGTCAGCCTGGGCAACTTGGTGAGACCTCCTCTCTACAATAAGTTAAAAAAAAAATAGTTAGCCAGGCATGGTGGCGTGCAACTGTGGTTCCAACTACTTGGAAGCCTAGGCAGAAGGATCACCTGAGCACAGCAGGTCGAGGCTGTGGTGGCCGTGAGTATGCCCAGCGTGGGCAACAGAGTGAGACTCCTACTCAATAAAAAATAAATAAATGAAAATAAAGGTTTTAGGACACCAAGATGCAAAAAAAAAGTTTTTGGCTATTACCTGTTCTTTTGCTACTAGAGTCTGTAGTGGCAGATGGGAACACAATAGCTCAGCCCTTCTGCTCAGTTTTGAACACCTATTGATAACTACAGGGATATTTCTTTCTTTCTTTCTTTTTTGAGTTGGAGTCTCACTCTGTCACCCAGACTGGAGAGTGCAGTGGCACGTTCCCAGTCACCGCAGCCTCGACCTGTTGGGATCAGGTGATCCTTCCACCTCAGCCTTCCAAGTAGCTGGAACTACAGGCGTGTACTACCACACCCGGCTAGTTTTTTTATTTATTGTAGAGATGAGGTCTCGCCAAGTTGGCCAGGCGGGTCTCGAACCCATGGGCTCAGGCAACCATTCACCTCAGCCTCCCAAAGCGCGGGATTACAGACTGAGCCACTGAGCCTAGCTACAGGGATATTTCAAATATCTTTTTGCAATAAATACCACAAACAGAGTCAAAACATAGTTGACTAAAAAAAAAAGTTATGTCAACAATTACTTTCCTTAGGATAGAAAGAACTTTTTAAAAGTAATATTTAGATAGATTGGTAAGAAAAAGCTGGACAACTCAATAGAAAATGAACAGCAAATATGAAAAGAGACCTGACTGTAACTTACTAATAATAAGCACATGAAAATATACTCAGCCTCACTCAAAACTAAGCAAAATCCATTGGTGAAAGATGTAAGATATGAGTAAGCAGGTATGTTATATACTCTGAGGAAAATATAAATAGGTGGTGTTTTCTTAGAGACCAGTTTGCTTGTAGCTGGTCTAAGAAAATGTATGTATTCTTTGAACTAGCTCTTCACTTCTTAGAGTGTCTGATACAAATACACTTGCAGTTAGCTGCAAAGATACATATAGTTGGAGTAGAGTATAGCTGTTCCACGCAGCCTTGTTTATAACAACAAAAAAGCCCTGGAGACATCCTAAATGTTCATCGAAAGAAAAATGGTTATATTACAGTACATCCATCAATGGAAATACTAGGAAGTCTTAAGAAGAATGAGGTAGAACTGTAAGTGCTGATATGTAAACACGTTCAAGATATATTGTTACTTTTTTTTTTTTTTTTGAGTTGGAGCCTCACTCTGTCGTCCAGGCTGGAGGGCAGTGACATGCTCCCGGCCACCGCAGCCTCAACCTGCTGGGCTCCGGCGATCCTTCCGCCTCAGCCTTCCAAGTAGCTGGAACTACAGGCGAGCGCTACCACGCCCAGCTAATTTTTTGATTTATTGTAGAGGTGAGGTCTCGCCAAGTTGCCCAGGCGGGTCTCGAACCCGCGGGCTCAGGCAATCCACTCACCTCAGCCTCCCAAAGGCGTGGGATTACAGGCTGAGCCACCCGAGCCCGGCTTATTGTTACATTTTTTAAATGGAGTAACCCATTCATATTTTTTAGGCTTATCTAGATGAACTAAGAAATAAGTAAAGTCCACAAGAAGCTCAGTTGGAGAGTGGGTAGAGAAGGCAGGGGAGATTCAGATAATTTTTCTTTTTGGTTAGGGTTAATGGCACGCTCCCAACTCATCACAGCCTCAACCTCCTGGGTTCAGATGATCCTTCTCTTTCAGCCTCCCCAGTAGCTGGGACTACAGGTGTGCACCATCATGCTCAGTTAATTTTTTTATTTTCTATGGAGACGAGGTCTTGCTGTGTTGCCTAGCCTAGTCTTAAACTCCTGGCCTCAAGCAATCTTCCTGCCTCGGCCTCCCAAAGTGCTGGAATTACAGGCTTGGGTCATTGAACCTGTTCAAAATTTTTAGTTTTCGCTTTTTATGCTTCTGTACTGTTTAAAGTTTTTTTTTTTCCTTAAGCATATATTCTATTAAACTTTTTTCTCTTAAAATATTTAGGGGAAGATTTTTAAGAAAAACATATAAGTAGCTGTTTGCTTATCATAAGCCTCTAAATGCAAGCAGATCTCTACTATGATATGTATTTTATTCTATGGTAGTTTTAAAGATCATGTATTATCTCTTTCCAACTTTTTATTTTGAAATAATTTTAGACTTACAAGAAATTGTGCCTTGTGCAGTGGCTGACATCTGTAATCCCAGCACTTTGGGAGGCAGAGGCAAGGGGATTGCCTGAGTCCAGGTTTCGAGATCAGCCTGGGCAACGTGACAAGACCTTGTCTCTATGATAAATCAAAAAATTAGTCGGGCGTGGTGGTGCTTGCCTATAGTTCCAGCTACTTGGAAGGCTGAGGCAGAAGGATCGCCTGGGCTCAGCAGTTGGAGGCTGTGGTGGCTATGAGCATACCACTGCACTCCAGCCTGGGTGACAGAAGGAGACTCTAACTCCAAAAAAAGGAAAGCATTTTTTAAATCGTACATAGAGGTTCCTGTATCTTTCACACAGCCTCCCCCAGTCATAACATCTTACATAACTATAGTTTTCAAAACCAGGAGATGACGTTGGCACAACACAGTTAACTAGACAGACTAAAAGCTGTCTATGTTTATTGTGATAAATTTTGTATTGTGACTGAAAGTCTTCAATATTACTTTCAGTTTGTTTTCTAAATTTTGGTTTCAGTATTTTGGGAGTTCCTAGTGATGTAAGGAAAATTTGGGGTTGTTTTCAGCTTTAAGCTAAGATAGGATGTCATCCATTAGAAGTCAAGGGCATGGATTTTGAATTTTAACAAGTATTGAGTTAATGGTCTCATTTTCCATATGCCTCTTATTTATAATATAAGTGAAAAATATTTTGAATTCTGGGCCTTGATTTCGACTTTTGGGATCTATCAATAATTTTATTTTAATAGAAGAAAAAATAATCATTGTGTCATAATTGATTTTAGAAATACTGTGACTCAGAATATTTCTCTTCTCAATGTGCAGGTTTTAGCTACCGTAATATTTTTTTTTATCTTTAAATATTCTCTTGGTCCTTAAAAAAAAATTATGTGTAGGAAAATTATATAGATAGCAAAGTTTACATTAACTTATTTTTCTTTTTCTAGCCAATACTGGCCCCTCTTTGTTCTGTTTTTTTACATCCTTTCACCTATTCCATACTGCATAGCAAGAAGATTAGTGGATGACACAGATGCTATGAGTAATGCTTGTAAGGAACTTGCCATATTTCTTACAACAGGCATCGTTGTCTCAGCTTTTGGACTCCCCATTGTCTTTGCCAGAGCACATCTGGTAAGTAAATAAATTCTCTCAATAATTTTATATTGGACTGTATTAAATTTTTCTTGAGAAACGTTTTTGTTGATGACATGAAAAAGAGATGAGACATAGGAGCTTAGAAGACAGGTTGAAATCTTACTTTATTGTGTTCTGAACTAATAAAAATGATATTAGTTGGGTTGGTCTCTGCAGTAGTTGACTGGCAAGCCAGCACTTAACTATCAGAGTTGGGCATGTCAACTCCTCCATGCTGAACAACCATAGGCCTGCCCTGTAAAACTTAAAACATGGAAGACCTGGGAAGATTGTGTGTGCTCTGCAGGTGGGAAAGTACAAAAGCAAAAGGGCTAACTACATATCTCAGTTCTTTCTCCCAAACTCACCCATTGAGATTCATGCCTAAATCTCTGGGGAGGTAGAGAAGGCAGAGAAGCCAGCCATACGGAGAAGGTGATCACTCCCCCACCCCTTAAGAGAACATACACCAGTGTTGTCATCTCTGCTCCTTTAAAATTTAATCTGCTCGCTAGCTAGATTTTTACATTCGCTATGGAAGAGTAAGCAAATTTCTTTATAAACAGAAATTGTAGAATTCCATGCCGTTTTGTCATAGCCCAGAAGTCAAGCTTGTTTTTGAATAATTATCATCTCCCATGACTTTCTGTCTTTTTAAAGGAACCAAAGGTAAATAAAACAGCAGTATAAAAGTATCGTTAAGTGTTCAGCACTGTGCAAGTTATATACATATATACATTACAAACTGGATTTGTTTTAGATCATGATTGGCATGCAACTAAAGCCTTGATTTGCTTTTTATTTTTATTTTGTTTTTCATATGTCTGTTAACTGAGTATTTGTATTTTATTTCCATAGATTGAGTGGGGAGCTTGTGCACTTGTTCTCACAGGAAACACAGTCATCTTTGCAACTATACTAGGCTTTTTCTTGGTCTTTGGAAGCAATGACGACTTCAGCTGGCAGCAGTGGTGAAAAGGAATTACTGAACTATTGTCAAATGAACTTCCTGTCATTTGTTGGCCATTCACGCACACAGGAGTCGGGGCAGTAATGCCGAATGGTATAGCAAGCCTCTTGGGGGTATTCCAGGTGCTCCCTTCTCACTTTTATTGTAAGCATACTATTTTCATAGAGACTTGCTGAAGGATTAAAAGGATTTTCTCTTTTGGAAAAGCTTGACTGATTTCACACTTATCTATAGTATGCTTTTTGTGGGTGTCCTGCTGAAGTTGAATATTTATGTGTTTTTCCTGTTCAGTTTTTTTTCTTGGAATTGACAAGCAATGTTAAACATTTTTTTAATGTAATAACCATTTGTATTGGTTAGGCATTCAGAATCCTGCTGGCTGTATTACTGGGCTAATCTCTTTAATTATTTAGCCTCCATTACTACAAAAAGTTATAAAAATAAGTTTTCAATCAGTCAGGATGACATCACTCCCAATGTTATGCAAACATGCAGACCATTGGCATACCTTGTAGACTATATACTCAGTGCAAATAAAGCTGCATCTATACCTCAGAGGGGCCAAGGATTAATGCCCGTACCCTCCATAAGGGTCGCAGGTTTTACTAGTAAACAGGTGTTTTGTGAATTGAAAATTATTTTATGAGATTGCTACAAAGGAGTGCTTCTCAACTGTTAGAAGAATTTATGTTAAACTTTAAGGTAAGGGTGTAAAAACAAATTTTTGAGATATGGTTTTTATTTATGTTCATTATAGCTAAAGTAGGGTAAGTTGCAATGTGGGAAGAACCGACGTTGAAATTCCAGTTTTTGAATCCTGTTTCTATTTATAAGTGAAACTTTTGATCTTCTATCGGCCTCTCATGTTTATCCTGGGTAAAATGGACATACATGGAACTCCTACTGATGAGGGACAGTTGTATGTTTGCATCATAGACACCGGGAAACCTTCCTCTGCTTCCTCCTTTTAACTTATTTTATATGTTGTATATACTACATAAAATAACTTTTCAAATATAGTTTAATAACACTTAGAACTCTTCACTCACCTGGAAAATAATTGCTATGCCATGCACTGATTGCCCCCTCTCACAAGGTCTTGACGTGATTAACAGGAGACTTAGTCCTGCAGATATTTCATGCATTAACAGTTTGAGGTTTAGACCATAATAATGGTAGTTCTTATTTTCTGAGGTTATATCATATGTAATTTTAAAATACTTAAGACAAATTTCCTGTATGCCTCTCAACTGTTTTAATTTGATAGATCTGCTTTGTTCTTATAAAAGACATTTATTGTATGAATTAATGCAAAGTAGCCAAATCCAGCTGTATAGCAGCTTCAGACACCTACCTGACCAAAAAATTCCCAGTAACCAGGCATAATCAAATTGTAGTGGCCGTTTACATCTAACAGTTATCAGGACTTTTTTCAGGAGCTAGTTATGAAAATGTTCAAGTTGGTCTGACAGTATTTTGTTAAGGATATTTGTTTGTCTGTTTATTCAATATACTGACATAAAAATTGTTACTTTCAGCCAAAGCTGAGTAATCATGAAAGCTATCTTTTGTTGTTTTATAAAGTTTATTTCTCAAGAAAATGGGAACACATTTTGGGTTTGTTCAGTGTTTTACTGAAGATGCCTAAAGCCACAGGTTTTATTGCCTCCCCCAAGCTGTTACTTTGAACTTCGAGATGATGGGACGCAGGAAGCAGTATCATCATGGGGCTGTACCTTTTACACATGAGGCTGAAAATGGCTTGCAGCATTATAATGTTAAAGAGGAAGGTACAGGTATACATGAATTGGATAGCTGGTGATAACATTTGGGAACTCTGTGCCTGTGATCTACTGGATTTTTTTTGCAGGAAGTGCATTCTCTGGTCCTTCCCCATTTTCTGTTCTTCTAGATGTCAGTGCAGTGCACTGCTACTGTTTTATCCACTTGGCCAGACTCTTTTTCTAACAGCTGCATATTCTTTCTGTATACTAATTGCATTGGCAGCATTGTGTCTTTGACCTTGTACACTAGCTTGACATAGTGCTGTCTCTGATTTCTAGGATAGTTACTTAAGGTATGAGTTTTCCATAGAATATGCTCTGATATAGCATTGCCATTCTTCTATGGAAAGAAAACTTTTGATGATGAAACAATAAAGATTTTAAATATCTATTTTAGTTTGTGGGTGTTTTTGAAATGAAAATATGCTGCACACTTCAGTTTCTGAAGTGCCTTAACCATTTTAATAATGTGATATAAAGCAAGTATGACATTAATGTTAGATTTGCAGAAATTGCACTTCAAAATAAAATTGAAACCATGGTAACACATATTACAATGAAGCCCTGTAATTTTGAACTATAGTAAAAAGATTATAATTTGGGGAAGTAGAATTTCTACCTAATCTTTTATAAAAACAATCATAGAATGGTTTGTTGACATTTTTAAAAAAACTGCTACTGATATAAAGGCAAAGTCCTATTCTTAAAGTTTCAGAACTTTTTTTATGACTGCATATTTTATTATGGTTTGTGGGGGGGTGTTGTGTGTTTTTCTGAGTAGGAGTCTCATTCTGTTGCCCAGACTGGAGTGCAGTGGCACACTCACAGCCACCATAGCCGCGACATGGGCTCAGGTGATCCTTATGCCTCAGCCTTCCAAGTAGCTGGAACCACAGGTACATGCCCCCACGCCTGGCTAATTTTTTGGTTTATTGTAGAGATGGGGGTCTCACCAAGTTGCCCAGGTGGGTCTTGAACTGCTGGACTCAGGCAATTCTCTCACCTCTGCTTCCCAAAGTGTTGGAATTACAGGCATGAGCCACCGCATCCAGGCTATTATGTATTTATTACCATTCATTAGTAGAGCATTTTGCTTTTTGCAAGCATTTTAAACACTTAAAAAAGGTTTCTGTGTAGTACAACATGAACAGAGAAAAAGACTGTTGTCTTTTTTTCAAACATGAGTCTTGTTGCAAATTGTCCTAACTGTAATCTCATTATATGCTTTAAACATGAGTTTTGTTGCAAATTGTCCTAACTGTAATCTCATTATATACTTTAAAAAGTTTAGGTCATAGGTTCTTAGTGTCTGCCCTAATATGATTTGAGGGGCATTGTCAGAATAATCCAGATTTCTAAAGCAAACGCTAGAATACTTATATGGAATGTGAGTAGATTCATAAGTCTCTGATAACTTTAAATCAGTACATCATCACACTTAACAAGCAGCCATACAGTATTACTGTTAAGTGGTGTGTATGTTTTGGATCTTGGGAGCTTTATGATGCATATAGTTAGTGGGAAATTCAAATTCATATTTCATCCACATCAGCCTGTATTTTCCTTTGTCTCATTGAAGATTAGGACTTATTATATTACAGGTCTCTTGATTTTAAGGCATTCCCAGAGAAGGAAACATATCCCATGGGTAAATATTCAAGATAACTGAAGCTTAACTCATTAAGAACTAACATTTGTTTTATTTTAATCATTTGATGAAAATATTAAATGGATTATAGACTATAGTAGACTATATTAAAACACTTTAATTTTTCCTTGGACTATTATCATAAATTATCTTTTTCCTATTCTGTAATTTTTTTTGCTGGTTTTTCTTATAACTGAGTATTTGTTCCTATTACCCTTAATTTCTTTTGTTTCTAATTTGCTAATTTATAGTATATTAGGAAGAGTGGAAAGTTGTCAGGGGAAAAAAATGAGGCAACCGAAAATGAGGCTGACTGAATCAATTATGTGACATTTCAGTACACAGTACACTATTCGTGGACTTAATTGGGGTGTCTCTCACCTCTTATGCAAATGAAGTACTTTGTGCCAAGTATTCTTCCTTATGAAAAGCCTTTTTAAAAAGAAAAAATCTAGTTCTTGGCTGGGTGCAGTAGTTTATGCCTGTAATTCCAACACTTTGGGAGACTGAGGCTGGAGGATCCCTTGACCCCAGCTACTAGGGCCTGGAGGGAGGGAGCGAGGGGATGAGGTGGGAGGATAGCTCTGAGCCCAGGAGGTTGAGGCTGCAGTGAGCCGTGATGTGCCACAGAGACCCCCAACTAAAAAAAAAAAAAATTGAATTCTTAACTGTATGCCAGATAATCTAAATATGCAGAGGGAACACCACATAAGGGAGGTGCTACTGTGCTGTACAGCCAGAGAAGCCTGATAATTAAGTTTTCTACACTTTATGAATTGTTCCGAGCTTAAGATACTCACAGACCTTTATCTGATTCTGGAGTTGATCTGCTAGGCTCCGGCGATCCTTCTGCCTCAGCCTTCCAAATAGCCAGAACTACAGGCACGTGCTACCACACCCGGCTAATTTTTTATTTTATTGTAGAGATGAGGTCTCGCCAAGTTGCCTGGGCTGGTCTCAAACCCACAGACTCAGGCAATTCACTTGCCTCGGCCTCCCAAAGTGCTGAGATTACAGGTTGAGCCACCAAGCCCAGCCTTTTTTTTTTTTTTTTTGAGTTGGAGTTTCACTCTGTTGCCCAGGCTAGAGTGCAGTGACACGCTCACAGCCACCACAGCCTTGATGTGCTGGACTCAGGTGTTCCTTTCACCTTAGCCTTCCAAGTAGCTGGAACCACAGGTATGCACCATCATTCCTGGCTAACTTTTCTTGATTTATTGTAGTGATGAGGTCTTGCCAAGTTGCCCAGGCTGGTCTTGAACTCGTGGGCTCAGGCAGTACTTTCACCTCAGTCTCCCAAAGTGCTGGGATTATAGGCGTGAGCCACCATACCCAGCCCAATTTCTGGAGTCATATCTCTCCTCACTATTAGTGTTTAGCTACAAAAAGTTTACAGATGAGAAGACACATTTATAGTTTATTTATTTTTTTTTTATTTTTATTTTTATTTTTATTTTTTTTTTGAGTTGGAGTCTCACTCTCGCCCAGACTGGAGTGCAGTGGCCGCTCCTGGCCACCGCAGCCTCGACCTGCTGGGCTCCGGTGATCCTTCCGCCTCAGCCTTCCAAGTAGCTGGAATTACAGGCACACGCTACCACGCCCGGCTGATTTTTTGATTTATTGTAGAGATGAGGTCTCGCTTGCCCAAGCGGGTCTCGAACCCGCGGGCTCAGGCAATCCACTCACCTCAGCCTCCCAAAGGCGCGGGATTACAGGCTGAGCCACCGAGCCCGG
>CAUYQG010135099.1:0-17963 GCA_963574415.1 Tarsius wallacei
ATACTTTTACCAAAAGATGGCTGACTCTTTTAACAGATTTATACAGACAAGACCACTGTATTCCTCTTGATAACAGGAAGAAGGTATACAGGTTTCCATTTTATTTCCTGCTCCTACTAAGAGATTATCATTACATTTTAACAGCTGTGAGCAGAAGTGATTTTTAGGTGCCTACCTTGTTGTCTACTCTGTTCCTTTACAAGTGCTACATGGCTTGCTAGCTGTTTCTAGAGGAAAGAAGGATCTTATGGGAACACTATTCTCTCATGTGTTCACTAGGTCATAGGGTTAGCTTTATTGTTCATAAGAAAAAATAATTTGAGTGCCTTAAAATTTTGTGTAGATAACAGGAAAATCATCATAAAAAATAATTATGCATTAACTACTTCTCATGCAACTGTATTGCTAATATATTATTACCCAAGTTTAACAGTTAAGAAAGCTGAGACCGCCGAGCTCGGTGGCTCAGTCTGTAATCCCGCGCCTTTGGGAGGCTGAGGTGAGTGGATTGCCTGAGCCCGTGGGTTCAAGACCCGCCTAGGCAACTTGGCGAGACCTCATCTCTACAATAAATAAAATAAAATAAAATAAATTAGCCAGGCGTGGTAGCTCACGCCTGTAGTTCCAGCTACTTGGAAGGCTGAGGCAGAAGGATCGCCGGCCCAGCAGGTCGAGGCTGCGGTGGCCGGGAGCTTGCCACTCTACTCCAGTCTGGGCGACAGAGTGAGACTCCAACTCAAAAAAAAAAAAAAAAAATAGTTAATCTATTTTTTAAAAACTTTTGTCTTCTTCTATCACCCTGAATATGCCCATGGTGCAAATACACCCACAGGGCACACATATTTCCATTCTAACACTTTATTCCCAAATGAACATCTTTTTTCTTTTAGAGAACCTCTCTCTGTTTATACTTTTGGTTGACATTTAAAAGACCTCTTGACACTTTTACAACCCATGAGTATCTTTCTCTAGGACCTGGCAGTCATTCCTTTCAAGTGTAATCATCCAGGAAGATGAGACCCCTATCTCCCAGTCTCTGTGGGAGGATGGTGGGAGCCTAACTTCGATGGGGCATCTTGCTCCAAGTTGTAAATCTACCTCCAATCATGAAGATATAAGAGAGTTTACTTTTCAATTGAGTAGGACCAATTGGCAAACACAGATGGCCTATGATCTTCCCTCCGTGCAGCTGTTAAAATTCCTACAGCCCCTAGTTTCTGCAGAGTTGAGTTCAGACTGCGTTCTAGTCACTTATTGCATTATCCTTGGATAAAGTCTTCCTTGCCTGTTTAATTTTGTCCAGTGTAACTTTTGCTTTGTTGCTGCTTACTAACAGTATTAAATGCTTTACACTTTCAGAAAACATTTAAAATATAGGAAAAACAGAGAATACTGTGACCAACACTACAAATTTACCACAAATAATGAACGGATGCTGGCATTTTGTCGAAGATCCTCAGAGCCCCTTCCGAGTCCCCCGCCAGAGGTAGTAGCCAACATGGACCTTGTGGGCAGTTGCTGGTGTCACTGGGAAAGGGGAGATAGACGCAGCCTGCAGACCTTGGCGACAATGACCAGTTGAGGGCAATGTCCATGTCCTGTTGTGTCAGAAGGCAGGACTCGCTGTCCTGGCAGAGGAGTGAGCTCTGGGGTAATGTTTCTACCTAGTGGGGTCCTCTACCCTTGTCTGTTGTTTCTCAAAGACCCTTTGGAGAGATGCAGGGGAGGTTGCCCTCCTGGGGCTGCTCCATTCGGAAACCTGCTTCTCCTGGATTCGGGGGCTTCAGAGTCATTTTTGGGTTTCAGCAACCCTTGGCCATAGTTTGCAGCATAGTCCAGGTATCTTCAAGACCACAGCCTCTCTGCAGGTGGAGTTGGCTTTCTGTTGATTGGTATTTGGTCTACTCAGTTAATTAGGGACCAAATCCAAAGTGTTGTTTCTGAGTCAAGGTCAAGTCTGGGATATTCTGCCTCTCAGAAATAGTCTTAAATATGGGCCCAGATCTATAAGCTCTAGTTTAATATGCATCTTTCTCTTTGCCCATAGGCAGTTTAAAATAGCAAAGTCCACAATTTGCCTAGAGGTGGAATCCTGAGGGAGTCCATTCTGTATTTGCCAGACAGGGATGGGGTCTGGGAGAACCAGGAATGGCTCAGGCCCTCTCCTCTTCTTTAGCTGTATTCTTCATCCTCAGGCATCACCTGGCATCAATTTTAGTTGAGGGGTGGAGCGTTAGGCTTTTCCAACATTAAATGTCTTGTGGTTTTAGTGGCCACCCTAGAAAACTGGTTCTAAGGGGTGAGGTCCTCTCTCAGCAAAGCTGTATTTTTCTCATTTGCTAATTTATTTCCAATACCTAATTTCCATATTCCATCAAGCCCTCAAAGTGCAGTTACCATCAGCACTTGCTGTGAGTCCCAAGTCACAACAGAAAACAATTTAACAAAATGTTACTACATATGTTTTTGTTTCTGTAATGAGCACGGGATGAGAAAAACGTCCTCAGCCTCCACTAATCTTGCCTCAGTTGATCCCACAGGTAGTATCTCTCACTTGTCCCCCTCAACTCCAGATGTCACTTTCTGGACCAGTTAGAGGTTTCTGGGTGCAGGTGGCATACCTTCACACTGGTTAATTCCAGCAAGGGGGTAGTTTGCTGAACTGAGTCATGGTGGCTGACTGGCACTGTACATCCTCAGAAATGCAGCAACTAGAGACCATAGGATCTTGGTAAGTGACAGCCACTGGGCAAGCAGTCCAGGGTGCAGATTTTCAAATATTTTTATCCATACCACAACTAATATTCATTTTCCAAAAGACAGAGATTCTGATTCTGAAGAAAGAGATTTTTTGGTCATGTGCTGCCTCCTACAATGGGTGAGGTGTCAGTTTGACAGATGTGCTCACTGTGTGTGTTCTGGAGGAAATGGGGTTCCCAATATTTCCAGATTTACCTACATCTTACCTAGTTTCAGGGCTGAAAATCTTACATCCTGGGACACTAGAGTCTTACAAATATTGGGGTAGGCTGTTTGTTCAAAAAGGGCTTGATTTTCAAAAAAAGACTGAGGTGTGATGACCAGATAAAGACAGGATGAATGCAGGATTGGTAAAAAAAAAAAAAGTACCCATATCAGAAAACATTTAGGTATTATTATGAGGCAAAGTATGCATGCCAGGCAAGCCAAAAATCATAAATACTGATGTCAGTTATCTTTTGCTTCTCATTGTTGTATTTAATTTACTAGAACATATTCTCCTGTTAAGGAGTGAGGAATGTGAGAGAGAATGAGAGATCCATATGTGGACTTCGTTTTCCATCTTTGTCTAGGAGGCCCAGACTTCTTTTAAAGGAAAGGGGATTCATTAATCACCCAGGACATCCTAGACCTCTGATAACCTCTTCCCTTCACCTTTCATTACAATTTTCTCTGTTTTTAGAGCTAATTTCCTTGTAAAGCATCAGTATTGAAGGATAGTATGTATATATTCCATATATAACTACAATATGTTGCCAATAAATTTAGGTTATTTGAACTCTAATTGAGCATTTACACAATATGAAGAACAGAAAATCCTCTATAGTTGCAAATGCAGCAAGACCAAGACTGTGCCTCAAGGGGCATGTGGCCCAGTGATCCAGGCCATGGGACTAATTTTCTCTGGATCAGTTGACATTGCTGAGTTACATGGTCATGACTTCTACCTCACACCTCCTGCAAACCATTCTCTGATGAGTCTCCAGGAGTCCAGAGGAAGAAATTTCCACAGACCACTGAAAATTCTACCTCCATTCATTCTCTTGGTAGTAGGTCGTTGGCACAATCTGTGAAAATGGGATGTTCCATACATTTGTTGCATAATTAAATGTAATTTCCATGTTGGAATAGATGATTAATACTTCATAGTGTATCAACTTTACATTTCATCAGAATCCTATTTTAATTCTTTTAAGGTTTCTTAACTTATAGGAAGAGGAAAATTTGGACACAGACACACAGGGAGAATGCTATCTGATGGCAGAGGCAGAGTTTGGAGCGATGAAACTGCAAGCCAAGGAATGCCAAGGATTGCCAGCAGCCAGCAGCATCTAGTAGAGAATCAAAAAAAGGTTCTCTCCTGTAGATTTCAGAGGGAGTATGATACTGCCAATTCTTTGATTTTGGATCTCTAGCCTCCAGGGCTACAAAACAATTAACCTCTGCTGTTTTAAGGTACCCAGTGTGTGGTACTTTGTTAATGACAATCCTAGGAAATGAGTGTGTCTTGTCTTCTAGGACCACTACTGCACAGAGATCTGCTAATCACCAGCTCCATGCCAGCCACTAGGTTATTTCTGGAGACTTTTAAAGACAAATAAAATGTGTCTGTTTTCCTAAAGACACATGAACACTAGACACTATGTGGATATTTTAACAGAGCTAGACTTGGTAGCATATGGAGCTCCTAAAAGGCAGCTTTGTTTCCCTGCATTAGTAGTATACTTTAAAATAATGTTTGAGTTGTAAACCTCTTCCCAGGGCTGCAAGATATTTTAAGAAGATGGAGATTTAGAATGATCAAACCTAGCAAGAGGCAGTTATGTACACTGTCGTTTTCAGCTCCTAAATTTATTAAGAAACCATTTCTGCAGGCTAGATTAAGAGTGGGGATCACATATCATTGCTTCTGTATTTGCAACTTTGAAATCTCCTATACATCTCCAAAAGAGAGAAGTCTTCTGGGATGTCTCCAAACTGCATTTTTGTTAGTAATTGTTTTTGAGTTTTGCATAACAGCTTTGTGGAATGCATCTCTTTCTCTCAAATGTGTGGTGTGTTTGATCTTAGGAAAGTGCAAGTGGCAGCTGGTAAACGCAGGGTGTCTACATTTAAGACTACGTTAAAGGAAAAGCATCTCCTATCCTTCAAGGCTTTTATTTAATTCCAACTATTATTGTGTTTAATCGGAAAAAGAATTTGAAGATAAATCACACATTGTAAGGCTTTAGAGATTCTGACACTATTAAGAGTATTGGATTAAAATTATTGCATAGTTTTGTTTTGTTTTGTTTTTTTTGAGTTGGAATTGGACTCCATTGCTCAGGCTGGAGTGCAGTGCATGCTCACAGCCACCCCAGCATCAACATGCTGGGTTCTGGCTATCCTTCCACCTCAGCCTTCCAAGTAGCTGAAACTACAGACGCGCACTACCAAGCCTGACTCATTTTTTGATTTATTGTACAGACAAGGTCTCGCCAAGTTGCCGGGGCTGGTCCCAAACCCGCAGGCTCAGGCAAGCCGCTTGTCTTGGCCTCCCAAAGTGCTGGAATGACAGACTAAGCCACTGAGCCTGGCCAGATTTTTTTTTTTTAAACCTCACAATAATGTTGACAGGTAGATCCTAAGGAATCAGTCTTCCTGCCATATGTTCTCATTATTTAATATTAACACCTGCCCTAGGGGCTTTTAAACTAATCATAAAGTTTTCCTTATGGGCATTACAAGTAAGAGAGAGTTTAGCCAGCATTTCTCTCTTCACTTTATGCAAATGAAAATTAAATTATGAACTCTGAAAAAAATTAGGAAGGACATAGAGTCATTGAGTAAATTAAAATTTAATAATTACAGATATTCTGTAAAAACCAGGTATTAAACTAACTTTTCTTTTCCTCCCTCCCTCCCTCTTTCCATATACCATGGAGAGTACCTTTAAAAAAATACGCCCTGATATTTATTTCAGGTAATCCACAACATGAAATATGAAATTTTAAAACGCAATATTTAGTTTTTTTAGGGAATACTAATATAAGAAAATTCATTTTGAGATTTCTGTGAGAAAAATAAATTGTGGGTCAAGAAATATTTGCATGTCTATAATTAAAGCTATTCTTAAAACATAAATGTGTTTAATATAAACCAGATAATATCAAATTGGTGGTACCATTAGTCTGCCAAGCACCAAGTCAACTTTTACAGGAAATTCTAGCAGGCTTATGGACAGCTGTTCACCACAGAGTTCCATCATGGGGTTTAGGGAAGCTGTCAAGTTGTCACTCTGACTAAACGGGGTGATAATATAGCCCTGTAATTCCATTGCAAAACGCAGTCTGCCTAAAACACATGGGATAGTTTGGTCAAGTTTTAGCTGTTTTCTCTCGTATTTGATGGCTGTGGCCCTCTCAGGCAATTATGTTGGAAGAGTCATTTACATTCTCACTTTTTCAATCCACAATTAGGGCATAGTAGCAATGTGTTACCAGATGTCATCAGAGATATGCAGAGCTCAGTGATTTTTGTTTTTCTGTTCTCAACTTTGAACATGACTTTTCAAGTTTACAAGAATAACCACATTTTATAGAAAAATGAGGATCATTGCACTTGTGAGTTTCATCATTCAACAAGACCTCCAGATTATTATTTGATTATTTGATCTTCCTTTGGGGTAATAAGAAATCACTTTTTTAAAGTTAATTTTTTATTTTAAAGATGTGGGCTACAATTCAGTGTTAGGTATACAAACACCCATTATGCAGAAACCACATTTAAAGTCAGCAGCATTTAATTGTGTAAAGTATTTTTGTTACTGCCAATGAAAATCATAGACATATATAAAATATATCAATATTTTGAGGAGTTCTACTTCGCTTTGAATTGACTATGCATTTTATAAACCACATAAGATGTAAAAAGAAGACAAGAAAGAGAAATTTGGATCTTAGTCAAAACAAAAAGGATTTAACCCCAAACTATTCACTTCATCAAACATATGCAATTTGTTTATTCAAAAATTTGGAAATAAATATCAGAGCGGTGTCTAACTAATACATTTTCTAGCATACTAAAAATAATGTAGGGGTTAATACTTACTTAGAAGGGTTTCTTTTATAAATATAATTCCTCAAGAATTCTTGTTAGGAAGACAAGTAGTGTTTATTAAGAAACTAAATTCCTCTGTAATTGTTGTTAGTGAAAACCAGTTGACTTCATCACAACTGTAATTGAGGAAAATATTGTTAAAGATATTCTGATTTATTAGTGTTTCATTTTATTTTAAACAATAGTTTAAAATAGATTAATATTTTAAATAATTTAAAATAGATTAATATTAGCAAGTATAGACAATATTATGTGTTGAAACCTACTCTTGTATAAATTGTCTAATGTCTATTAGTGTATAAAATTGGTGTGAAATAGTACTTTTCATTGGGCTATTGTGAGAGTGTGTTGGTGTGCTATAGTGGTGTTAGTACTGTTATTGATTAAAGAACGTGTGTGTGTAAATAGCTTTGTAGACTATTTTTCACTGAAAATACTACATGTATTTTCGCATAATATTTTATAAATAACTCTTTTATTAACATCTTTGTGTTTACATCTTTTAAATTTTTTCAAAAACAAATTTTTAGAAAGATTTATTTATTCTCAAAGATAAAATTATGGGACCAAAAATGTGAACATATTTAGGCACTTGAAACATGATAGTCAATTATATTAAAAAGTTTTATGACAAATATATGCACATTCCTATTTCAATTCATTCATCAATATTATCCTTTTTAAAAAAATTATTACTCTTTTAATATTTCTAAGCTTTTTTTTTTTTGAGTTGACGTCTCACTCTGCTGCCCAGGCTGGGGTGCTGTGGTATGATCAAGGTTCACCACAGCCTCGACTTCCTGGGCTAAGGTGATTCTTCCGCCTCACACTCCTGAGTAGCAGAGACTACAGATGCATGATGCCACACCCAGCTATTACTATTATTATTATTATTATTATTTTGATAGAGATGAGGTTTTGCTGTGTTGCCAAGGCTAGACTCGAACCTCTGGACTTAAGCAATCTTCCTGCCTTGGCCTCCCAAAGTGCTAGGATTATAGGCATGAGTCACTGTGTCTGGACCCAAACTATTTTTAATTCTTTTAATTTTCAGAAGTTGAATATTTTCTTGTATATTTTCTAACAATTGCATTACTTGTATGTATTTGATTAAGTCTTTGGTTATCCACATTTCCTCAGTGGAAAGGCAAAGTTAAAAATCAATTGATGTCCTAAAAATGCTGAAGCAAGAGTAGTATATTTTTTAAAGTATAGACTCTCTGTCAAGTGTGTGGACACTGACCATGTGAGTGAAGAAGCTGATCTGTGAGGTTCTCTTCTCTTGTGCCACCTCCATCAGTCTGTCTACATTGGGGCATTGGGGTCAATGTCATTGTTAGGTCTTGGATTATTTAGTTTGCAGCACTGGGTATTCACAATTTCTTTATATAGATAGCTACCTTATATTTGCCATAAGTGAGTATGATTCTCATTCAAGTTCTGAAAAGCTGAGTTTGAAGGTAACAAACTTAACTGGGCCAGTTGTGTGTGTGTGTGTCTGTATGTACATGCGCACGTGTGTGCACATGTGAGTCTGTTTGTTATAGATTACAAAATGACTGCACCCATGGTAATGTCTCCTGAATGAAGCTGGTGGTTCAAGGACAGTGTTGTGGAAATAAAAACCACCCAAATGAGAACAAACAAATAATATTTATTGAGAATTTTCCACGGCAAGATAGTCAGGTCCTATCACCAGCAATTGGCAGAAATGTCTTAGAGTAGAAAAAAGGAAGGCTTCCTGTGTGCCCTGATCAGAAGGTGTTGTCATGAAGAAGCTGAAGTGGCCAACTGGAAGTGGGTTGTCCCATGTGATTGGTTAGGGGAGTATATTTGGCTTCCCCTGATTGGTCCTAACTTGGAGACAGAGACAATAATTTAAAATTTGTCAGTTATGAATCAAGTCCTTCCATTTGGGGCCAATTGTCACAGTTAATGTTGTTTGGCTTCCTGGGCTAGAGACGGTGGCCTGACTTCCCACAAATCTGACTTCATGAGAGCAGACTGACTTCCCATGTTGGTTACTGTAGATAATGAGTTAGTCGTCTTTGCAGGTTACTCCAAATTCTAGGTCAAATTTCTATTTTAATATATGATCTGGCTATTGTCTGTATATTTAGTCTCAGTGTAAAGATTGTAGAGATTCCACAAGGCAGAAATACAGGATTTGACAGGAATGTCACAAACCAGTTTTCATAACTGCCCTGTAGCTGTTCCAAACAAAGCATTAGGACTTCCCAAACTAAAAATCTAAGGTCTCAGAGCTTCTCTTGCCTGATTTGAAAATATTGCCTTAGAGAAGTATCTCTCAGAAGAGAGATCATTGTTCATCTTTGTTCTGTATATGGTGAAGGAAAAATACAAATACTGCATTTATCGAGAGATTGGAAGGATTCCAGACATAAAATGTTTCCTTTGAAACTTTGATGAATATCACGATAATGTTCTAATTCAGAGCAACAATAACATCTATTTTTGTCAGCAAAGAGCAGGCTTGCTTCATTCCTAGCATAATGAAAGAAATATAATTGATTTATGAGTTCAAATGTATACTGCCCCTCACCCCCTGGAAGTCTTAATTTCGTTACAAGTGTAATTAAGTGATGCTTCCCCTTGATTGCAGAAATAACAGATCATTGCTCATTTTACTAGATGGCATAGCAATGTGCTTTGTCTGCATTGTAAACACACTGAGGCTCACAAGTGCAGTGTTTTACCAAGATGCTTAACTGAGTCTTGATTGTACACATTATTGGCTTGCTTTTGCCTGAGTTTCAATGAGCTGAATCTTAAGAGGATGCACCATGGCAGGGGACTTAAGCTTCTCCGACCTGTGCATGAAATCAGACAGTGCCCTAGAGTTCACCTCCCTGAGCTGGTATCCCTGGGCCTTTAGGAATGTGATCAAAGAGAACATCTCCAAGACATGTGCTCCAGATTCCTATTAATCACCAGATACAAGTTCATGAGTAATTTTCACAATCTGGCTCATCTGCTTGATAATTTGAAATACATGCCACTATGTTTCCTGGGACAAAATGTTTATAACCGCAATACTCACATGTTAAAGTAGACACTTCATGTTTTCTGAGATCCAAAGTATAAGTATCCAAAGAATTTCTTTTGTGGTGTGGCAAAATGAAGTGTATTGCTTGCTTTTTTGGGGCAAACCATTCAGAGACATCATCTGCTCTGAAACATAATGTTTATATTTATCTGTGATTTGTACGTCCAGTTGGCAGTCTCTTTTCAAAGACTCTTGATCAGATTATCAATCAATAGAATAATTTCAGCAGTAAAGCAGATCTGAGAAATGATGTGTAGGGAGATAAGGCAACAGGTTGAAAAACATATTTGGACATATTCAGATGAAAAACGGGTCTAAATCTTCCCAATATGAAACTAAAGTTTAACTTTTATGTGAGATGGAATTTTTTTCTCCTTTCTTCGATTTATTCTTTTTTTCTTTTTTTTTTAATTATAAAGATGTGGGGTACAATTCAGGGTTAGGTATACAAACGTTGATTATGCAGGTACCCATGGATTTTATTTTTTTATCTAACATTTTGAAAGGTATGTGATTATGTTTTTATCTTCATTTCCTTTCTCGAAGATTAAAGAGTTCTTTGATCAAACATTTCTTATGATTTTATTACTTTATTAGTTGGGTTAAGTGCATACACCTCAAGAAAAAGTGCCTAGTGGCTCCAACCAATATGAAGGAGGGGGGACATGACTAGGATGCTGGTGATGAGGTGGACTTCTGTACCAATACCCCTACAGTGCTGCCTCACATATTGGTAGATGCATATGCTTTTCAAATCAACAACAATATCTGTACAATGACTACGTCTCATACGTTTTCCCACTTATCTTGTCTCACTTGATTCCAAGGACAGACACAGAGCAGATCTTTTTATTTTCTCAACTTTCAAATGAGGAAACAGATTAGATAAATTGCGCGCTTGTCTGAGCAAACTCAAGACATCTGACTCCACATCTCAAAACACTCTTCAGCAGCCTTGGAAAAGGAGTGTTCTGTAACAAACAGAGCCCTAGTGAGGCACTCTCTGTCTTTTCCCAGTGGGAACCTGGTAAGGTCCTCAGGCCGTCCCATGACAGCTTTGTCTGTGAGTGGGAATCCAAAATCAGATTTGCAGGACCTGAGGAGAAAGAATGGGTGATGCCAAAAGCTTCTGTTTTAATTAAGACTCAACTTTTATTCACAGTGGATTAAGACCCTTGTTTTTCATTGAGAAATTTTCTTTTGTGTTTCATTGTTTAATCTTTATAAGAATATCACTGAATGATTAAAGTGAAATAAAAGTTGGCGGAAGCAAGGCAGTCACTTTCAACTTCCTTATTTTTTTCTTTTTCCATTGAAATAACTTATACCACATTAGCACTGTTTATAGTTTTATTTTGTAATTAAAAATAGCACGCAGGCTTTGGTTTCTGCTGCTGCCTTGAAGTTCTAATTTTTTAGTTATATCACAAGAGATTTGAAAATTAAATCAAACAAATCTCCACTTGTTGTCATAACTGGGGTCTCTGGAAAACTTTTTTGATTTATCTGTGGCTGTTCTGTCATTATCCATCTTCTTCATCTATTTTATCTTCCCTACAGAATACTATTTTCCACTTAGTCCTAACACACTTTTTCTTGTATTTGAAGGGTTATATCAGAACCGAGGGAGAGACAGAGACAGAGACAGAGAGAAACAGAGAGGGAGAGTTGGAGAACTCTTCAGAGCCACTTACCAGATTCACTTTTCCAAATTTACGAGTCTCGCTTTATTTTGTTCCCTCTTTTCTGGTTTTTGAGACACACCATCTTGTATGCCAGAGTTCATTTATCCCACACAATGTTTCTTTTAATATATTATCTGCTTATTAAATGTGTTAATTAATACTTTGAGAGTCGTTGTCCAGTATATTTATTTTTAATTAAAAAGTGAGTGAGTGAGGTAGGTAAAACAATGCCCCTCCCTGAAAGACCTCCAGGTCAGATGTCCAGAATTGGCGAATATGATAAGTAATGTGGCAAAATGGAATTAAGTTTGCTCATTAGCTAACCTTAAAACAGAGCAGTCATCCTGTATCATCCTAATGGCCTAAGGTAATTGCAAGTGTCCTTACAAGTGGAAGAGGACTTGCAAAGGAGTGAGCCAGGGAAATGTGAAGTGTGAAAGAAACCTGACATTCCATTGCTGGCTTTGGATGTGCAGGAAAGGACCAAGAGACAAGCAGGAGGGCTGTCTTTTCCTTCGAACCTCCAGAGGGCACCACCCTGCTGCTAATACCTTGATTCACTAATGAGACCCATGGTGGACTCCTAATCTACACAACTGTAAGATAAAACATCTGTATTGTATTAAGTCCCTTAATTCATGGTAATTTCTTGCAGCAGCCACAAGAAAGAAATCCAATGAAGTATCTGAAGATACACTGGAACGTTGAGGGTCCCCATTCACCACCACCTTCAGCTAGTAATAAACTAGTACTGCAGTCTCTAATTCTGCCATGGGAATGATGAGAGCACAGAGCCCGTGGGCTTGTGGGATTGAGTGGAGGCTGGTGGTCATGGGGCTATGTGTGCAGAAGCCTTTCAATGAAACGTCTGAGCTTTTCTATAAATGATGCATGATGAGTCTACATGTGGGTGTGTTTTTGTACAGATAGATGTGTGTCCTAAAACTTTGTTTAGTCATTTATGCACTAAAAAAAAATATCAGACTAGACTAAAAACTGGACATGGGACCTGTTTGTACATGTTTGGAAATTTCCATCTTCAGACAGTCTGGTTATCAATCTCTGTGTATTTTATTACATTAATTTTGCAGTTGATCGCTTAGGCAATTATGACAAAGAAATGCAGTGCATTTTCTTCTTATCTTTGAGGATCCCTTGCAACTATACACAGAAATTACATATTTATAATGCACACATATATAGGACCCTATGAATAATATATATTCAATTTTTAAAATTATAAAGCATTGAGAAATGAGAAATAAACAAAACAAATGTAATCATGGATATGACATAAAATATAAATAATAAATCAACTACCTTTTTTTTGAGTTGGAGTCTCACTCTGTCGCCCAGGCTGGAGTGTAATGGCACACTCACGGCCACTCCAGCGTCAACCTGCTGGGCTCTGGAGATCCTTCTGCCTCAGTCTTCCAAGTAGCTGGAACTATAGGTGTGTGCTACCTCGCCCAGTTAATTACTTTTTATTGTAGAGACGAGGTCTCCCCAAGTTGCCCAGGCTGGTCTTGAACCCACGGGCTCAGGCAATCCACTCTCCTCAGCCTCCCAAATAAACCTGCTGGGATTACAGGTTGAGCCACCGAGCCCGGCTAGTATTTTTTTTTTTTTTGGGCGTTGGTTTCTCACTCTGTTGCCCACACTGGAGTCCAGTGGCACAATCACAGCTCACTGAGCCTCGACCTTCTGGGCTCAGGTGATCCTCTCACCTCAGTCTCACCAGTAACTGGGACTACAGGTACACACCACCACGCCCAGCTAATTTTAAAAATTTTTTGTAGAGATAAGATCTTGCTATGTTGCCTAGGCTGGTCTCGAGCTACTGGGCTCAACCAATCCTTCTGTCTCAGCCTCTCAAAGTGCTGGGATTGCAAGTGTGAGCCACTGCACCCAGCCAGTTTACAGTATTTTGTTACAGCAGCTCAAGCTAAGACAGTGAGTGAGAAAACAGGGACAGAGAGTAAGACAGAGTCATAATGTTTTTGTAACCTAATATCAGAAGTGACATTCTATCACTTTGACCATATTCTATTTATTTAATGCAAGATCAGAGCTCACTCAACAGGAAAAGGTTACACAGGTGGCAACCCCAGGAGGAGGGGTCGTTGGGAGTCCTCTTAAAGGCGAATTATGGCCGGGCACTGTGGCTCACACCTATAATCCCAGCACTCTGGCAGGCCAGGGTGAGAGGACTGCCTGAGGCCACGGGTTTGAGACCAGCCTGGGCAACTTGGCAAGACCTCATCTCTACAGTAAATCAAAAAATTAGCCAGGCGTGGTGGTGCGTGCCTGTAGTTCCAGCTACTTGGAAGACTGAGGCGGAAAGATCGCCTGAGCCCAGCAGGTCGAGGCTGCGGAGGCCAAGAGTGTGCCATTGCACTTCAGCCTGGGCGACAGAGTGAGACTCCAACTTAAAAAAAAAAAAAAGGCTAATTACTCCAAGTATTTGTCTTCTCTGTACCTCACATTTGTCATCTGTAACATCTACCCTATAAAAGACACTGTGAGGATTAAAATAATTAAAATATGAAAGTGCTTACAGCAGTATCTGGCATGGGGTGAGCACTAGAAAAAATTAACTAAGTATGGATACAAAAATAATGCACATATACAGACCTACTCTGTGAAGTACATAGCTCTGAGTCCATGGTGGTTGTTCAAGAAATACTTGAATTAAATGACCCTGATTATCCAAAAGAAGTTTTGAGCGTGTAGAAATTACCCCAGAAACAAATGTATTTTCTAAAACTAAAAGTCCCTACCATAATTACCAGGGGACCTCAGATTCACCTCCAAATTTCCCACAAACTTTCCCTGATCAGAAATTTCCACGCAGCAAGCCCCAATACACACCTGAGTCATCTCTAAAAAGCCAACCACGTTTTGTTTTGCAAATGTACAGCATTTGTCTGATTGCAGAAGTTGCCTAATTTGCAAAACCACACAATTTGTAAGTTACAGAAAGGGCAAGAGCTTCTCAGTCCAGCTGGTGCATTTCTCATTGTGCTCAGGAGGGAGAATCGGGGCTCATCTGTGGGTTTTTTTAAAAACTAGACTCCCCCTGACATTTTAAGGGGAAAATAGGGTTATTTAGTACATCCCTAGTCTTTACGGTTAGCACAGCACAGGAGATGGGTTAAGGAGAGGTGTCCTGCTTGGCACAGGCAATCTGGGACTCGGTGGGAGAACAAGACCAGTCTCTCATCCAGCAGATGTGGTCAATAAGTCAAGAATTAGGAGACAGCAAAAGGCTGGACCCTCCTTCCCCAAGCCACAAAGTCACCCATTAAACAGAGGCCAGGAAACAGCAACACTCCCAAGGGCAAATAAACCTCATGACAATTCAACTCAGCACACATTTTAAGCACCTGCTAAGTGACAGCTTTGAGCTGACTGCCCTCCTGATTGAGGTGGCATAATTCACAGTGTCCAATGCACAAAGGACATTGTTCTCTAATTGAAAAGCCCCATGGGGCCGGGCTCAGTGGCTCAGCCTGTAATCCCAGCACTTTGGGAGGTCAAGGTGAGTGGATTGCCTGAGCCCGCGGGTTCGAGACCAGCCCGGGCAACTTAGCGAGACCGTGTCTCTACAGTAAATAAAAAATTAGCCAAGTGTGGTAGTGAGCACCTGTAGTTCCGGCTACTTGGAAGGCTGAGGTGTAAGGGTCGCCCAGCAGGTCAACGCTGGGGTGGCGGTGAGTGTGCCACTGCACTCCAGCCTGGGTGACAGAGTGAGACTCCGACTCAAAAAAAAAAAAAAGAAAAAAGAAAGAAAGAAAAGAAAAGCTGCATGGAAAGAGGAAGAAAGGACTGGAAAGACCAGCCTGACAGCCTGCAAAAGGTCAACCAGCAGTCCTGTCCACTCTCCTCCCACCTACCTTCAGCAACTTCCAACAGATGTTTTCGGTTTTTAATGACCCTGGTTGACTTAAACAGTAGTGCAATGATATGGAAGAAGAAACAAGAAGAAATTTCTCTATACCAGAGGGGAGGCATTTACCAGAGTAAGAGTGAGTGGGTTAGTTCTATGTTTAGAAAAATAAACCACATTCTCTCTGCAGAGAATTGTTCTTCCTGTTCTATGTTTTAACATCTCCCAAACCAAATTGCTTTTTGAATGACCAGAACCTATCCAGCTGGAACACTGAAAGTTCATGTCAACAGGGCAAGGGTGGGGACCCCACGTTTCCAGTGACAGCCAATAAGCCCTGGAAATGGGGTCATCTGCACTTAGAGGCCCAAGGTGGAAGGAAAGAAAATACATTCCAGTAAAAAATTCCAACTGTTTTAAATTAAGAGTGAAAAATATTACAGTTGCTCCAATAACAGTACAACTCGCCTGATTTTTTTCCTATCACTATTGTTTTCAAGTCATAAAAAAATGAAAATGAAATAAATAGAATATGATTTAATTTTTCTCACAAGACCAGTCGAGGAAAGAATTTATGTAAAGTTTGCCCACAAATGTCAGTGCTTTATTACACGTTGTGCAACTGTGTTCTGACTGTGTTGAGTGTGCTAATCTTAACACCTTCACCAGACTATAAGTAGGAGTCAGGCATACTTGAGAGGCAACTAGACCAGTAGTTAAGAAAAGGGGCTCTCAAGTATGTTCCAACTTTCTCAGCTATATGCTAGTGAGCAAATTACCCTACGTCTCAGTATCTTCAACTGTAAAACGGAGACTCATCATGCAGGGTCATTGGAAAATACTTAAAACCATCCATACCTGCCACATAGTGGGCATCCAACAAATATTAGTTATTATTACAGCTTCCCCACAGTGCCTATCTCAAGATTTAGGTTCAGCCATGTTACTAAAGTCTTATTAAGCCAATTAAAGTTCTTCATATGCTAGCCCTACACTCTCATTCTATAGCAAGTCCCAATGCACTTCCAAATGCATTCTTTCACTGTTTTAGCTACAATGCCTTCCCACCAGACTACTCCCTGGGCATGTGAAATCCTCTTCCATGAATGTTTGGCTATTGAGCCTTGTTTCCTTAATAGACAGTAAACTAAATGAGAATCGTTCTCAGAGTCTGAACAGCAACTGGCACATCATAAATGCTCAGGGAACATTTACTGAATGAGTGAATGACAGCTATACCTATTATGGTTTTTCAAGATGTAGATCAAAGTCCACCAATTCCATGCATGTAGTCTTTCTAGAAGCCCTTCATAAGGTTAAACTTTATTCCTTCTGGGCACTCTAACTCTTGGATAGATTTTATTCACTGATATTTTATTTTACTCACTAATATTAACGTAAGTTTTAATATTAAACATTTGTTTTAAAAAAGCTAATGTTTAAACAGTGCTTAAGATGAGCGAAGTTCTGTTCTAAGACCTTAACATAGACCAAACTCATTTAATCCTCACTACCCCACCTATAAATAGGTGTTTTTTTTCCCCCACTTTTACACACGAGGAAATTGAAGAGAAGTGAAAGAACGTGCCCACAGTCACACAAATAAGTGGAGGGCACCATTTTTCACTCAGTCCTAACAGTTGCTCCTTACCTGTGTCTCCTAAAAATAGTCGACTTTCCACCTAGGTAGCTGGACACCGAAGTCCAGTGTGGCTGGCTCAAGCAAAGTTTGCAGAAAAGCAACGTAACTCGGAGCACTCGGTGTACGTTACACTAACACGTGCTTCACCCTGGGCTATCACGCCCCCTCTAGCGCTTAGGCCGGCAGTGCAGGGCGAGTGTCTACACCTCGCAACAAAGACTGGGACTTCGGCCGCTCTCTACGATGAGGACTCAGCGCGTTACACTGGAGGATCGCCCACTGTCTCCCATGGCCTCACGACCACCCACATCTCTGGCAGTCCTACACGATCTCAGAACTCTCCTATTAGCCAACGCTGTTCATGCGCCCCCTCTCCGGCCTGCTATACGAGTCAGAGGCCCTCGATTCCAGAGGCTTTGGCCAAGTCGGCGGGTAAAGGAATAAAGGAGGTTGACCTCCCCTCCCCCGCGCCCCCCCCAGGGGCCCAAACCCACCGTTAATAGAACAGCACAAGATACAGTGCCCGCTGCAGACCCAACCCGAGCCCTTGGCCCCGCTCCCGCCCAAGGTTCTGGCCCTGACCCCGCGTTCTAGACCCGGGGCCCCCAGCTGGCCGCGTCGCACGCCTCCCCCGCGCGCTGGTGACTCAACCCGGGGAAGAGAAACCTCTCGGTTTTTCCCAACCAGTCCTGGGCGCCGCCGCCCCGCCCGCGCCGTGTCCCACCCCCCGCCCCCCCCCCCGCCCCCCCCCCCCCGGAAGTTGCCCGTCTGGGTGGAGCCACACAGACGCGGCGGCCGGGCGCCCCGGGGGGGGGCCCGAGG
>CAUYQG010135104.1:0-31668 GCA_963574415.1 Tarsius wallacei
GCGAGACCTCATCTCTACACTAAATCAAAAAATTAGCTGGGTGTGGTAGCGCGCGCCTGTAGTTCCAGCTACTCGGAAGGCTGAGGCGGAAGGATCGCCATAGCCCAGCAGGTCGAGGCTGCGGTGGCCGGGAGCGGCCACTGCACTCCAGTCTGGGCGACAGAGTGACACTCCAACTCAAAAAAAAAAAAAAAGAGATTCAATTTCAACTAATACTTATTGAGCACACTTTATGTAACAGGCATTGACCTCAGCACAATCACATTATATTTTCTCAGGAATTATTTGAAGCAGGTACTAGTTGTCCCCATTTTATAGATGAAAAAAGTAAGTGGCTTAGAGAAGGAAAGTAACTTGCCCAAGGTCACTCAGCTAATTGTCATCTCCATCAGGACTTGATCCCAGTTTTCCTGACTCCCAAAACGAGGATCTCTTCAAGATCTACGTTTTCACGAGAAACATCAAGGAACACAATATATGGGTGGTGACTTAGAGTGAGAAAAAGAGCAATTTTATTTAGGAAAGTTACTTTCTATGACTCAGTTTCTCCATCTGTGAAATGGGGGAGCTTCCAGAAATACCTGTGGAACAATGGCTTCCATGGAGATGGACAATGCCCTGGTTCATTGGCATGCTTGGCACTGGAGTGTCTGGAACAAACAAGATAAAGGATGTGAAAGCACTTTGTAGACTGGAGGGAGTTCAGTGACTGAAACTATAGTTTCAATTACTAACTCATGCCTCTAGTTGACAGAAGCATCAAATATGAATTTCCACTTTTTAGAAGAATCAGAATCCACAACAATAAATCTATTTTGAGTATTGGACAAAAGTCATAAAACTCAGATTTGGAAACAACCTTCTGTGGGTAGATCCATGAGTATGTGCTTGGGCCTCAGTTTCTTATTGCTGAAATGGGATTTACAGCTATTTTCTCTAACAGCCGTTATTTTACTGAGGGGAGGTCTATGAACTTGAAATTGTTTTTCATGGTACTGTTACTGCCCCTGCCCCATGCAGTCCTGGGAGAATAGTAGAGATGGAAACCTGAACTGTTATTCCATCTCAGAATGTGTGACTTTGAGCAAGTCTCAGTTTTCTCATCTATAAAACGGGAATTTGGCCTCTCCTGTTCACCTCACAGGGCATTGGTGGTTGAGAAGAAGAATGACCCCATGCCTGTAGCAATGCCTTATTTAAGAAATAAAACAGTGGGGAGGGACAAGAGACATGCATCGTGATGACATCACTTGCTCTATCTCTGCTGCCATAAGAGTGCCCAAGGGTGAAACTGTTTCCTAGGAAAGCTTCAAGATTCCAGGGTTCTCAGACCCCACAGGGAGCAGGAACTGGCATACAGAGCTGGAAAGAGGTCATGGGATGGAGCAGTGAGCCTTGCACATGGCTTTGATTTCAAACCATTTGCAACAGAAAAGATGATCCCTGTGAATGCAGTGGCCTCACCACAGGCTTAAGGGGCAGGATGCTGGGACTTGAAATGGAATTCAGCATTCTTGAAGTTCTGAAGCCTGACACTTTTTATGTCTTAAGTCCTCTCCCTTATTTCCTGTTGCCCTATTCTCCCTAGCTGTCATCTTAGCTATTAACTCAGGAGTAATGTGATTTAAAGGGGACATAGAGTTTCAAATAGTTCCAAGGTGCTCACAGTTTTAAATAAACCACTCAATTCCCTTTAAAAAAAACTTGATCTTGTGTCCCAGAAAAAAAAGTGGTTTTTTTTCTTTCAGCACTTTTTGATTAAAGTTGGATTGACAGATTTGTTAAATAATCTTTAAAACACATGCAGTAACATAGTTTTGACTTTATTTTCCCAAGTCTGATATATAAGACTATTTTCTGTTTCCTGTGCCTAATGGCTACAGTCATCATTTAATGTTGTTTTTCAGACAATAACTGTACTCAACATCTAAGAACTTTCAGGTTCACTATCTCAATTACTCTTCACAACTATGTCATTTTCATTTTACAGATATGGAAACTAAGGCTCAGAGCCTAGAGTCACACAGCCAGTAGAGGCAGATCTCAAACTCAAATTGTTGTTCAGAGGCAGCACTCATTCTCAAATAGTTTCAAAGTCAGCTCTTGGAACTTAATTTCTGGACAAACAGGTCCAGCTTGAAAAGCCCAGGTAGAGAAGACAAGAAGGTAAGTTTCAGTGGTGCAGGTAAGTCCCCTGTGCTGAAAAGCTCATAAGGGTAAAAGATTCAGTCTCAGCTGAGGCAAGTCAGACAGAGCACTATATACTCCCGAGGCTCATAAAGAGATCATGGATGTGCCCTGGCCCAAAGCACACAGTTGGCTCCTAAGAGATCATGTGTATAAGACTCAATTAGAGTGTAATTTGAGAACATGAAATACTGAGGCTGTATCCATTGAGGTATTCATTGAGCACTTACTATATCATGATCTGAAAGTGCCATGAGAATACAAATGGCACATAAGACAGGGGCACTCGTACTTAAGGAAAACTAAACTAAAGCATGAGACAGCAGAAGAAATAATGTCTGTATTCAATTTGATGGTATAAACTAGAAGTTGCATAGAGGAATAGAGCAGGGGAAGACCGATGAGGACCAGAGACAGTTAAGAGACATGGGAGAGAGAATGACAAGGCTAATATTTCTAATTGGAATTAGAAAAGGAAAGAAAAAAGAAGATAGTGAAGAGGCAATTGTTGAAGAGATAATGACTTCACTTTCTGCAGAACTGATGAAAGATCTGAATCCACAAATACAAGAAGCATAAACAACATCAAGCAGGATTAAACACACACACACACACACACACACACACACACACACACCTGGATATATGATATGAGCTACAGCCACCAATAAAGAGAAGATATTAAAGCAGCCAAAGAGAGAGTAGACAAATCATTTTTTAAAAAAAGGTGCAGCAACCAGAGAGCATAATTCTCAGCAGCATATGAAGAAACCATCTTCAAAATGCTTGAAGAAAATCATTGTCTACCTAGATTTGTGCACATGGAAAACTTATTTTTTAGTGTTAGGGTGAAAGAAATACATTTTCTAATATGCAAAAATTAAGAGTAAACTTGACAAACCACTGGTAGGAAAAAAACCTTCTAAAGAATATACTTGTAGAAGAAGAAAAATGATCCCAGATACAATCCCAGAGGCTTGGTAAGCAAAGAGAGATTAATAAACTTGTATATAAATCTAAACAAATATTTTCTATACAAAATTACAATAATATATATTTTGTTAGTTTTTAAAACACAGAACTAAATACTGAATATAAAAGAATGTAAGTCTGGAAGGTGTATACAAGGAATCAATGTCTTAAAAGATGCTTGTCTTATATGCAAAGAGGATGAAGATATGGATTAACGTAGAGTTTGCTTAATATGCATCATAAAATTTCCGTGATAGAACAGAAGACATATACAACATCCAGATCAATGAGAGGGTGGGGGGAATAAGAAGCAAACAATCCAGAAAGGGAGAGCAAGAAAAAAGAAAAAAGGATCATAGAAAAAGCAGGACAAATAGAAGGTACAAAGTTAAATGATAAGAATAAATCCAAATAAGTTTGTAATCACAGTTTTAGTAAAAATACTAAACTCATCATTTAAAAGACAGGGATTACTGGGTATCAATTTTAAAAAAAACTATATGCTGTTTATAAAAAAAATACCTAAAGCCTAAGGACATACAAAGAATGAAAATTTTTTTTAAAAAGCATGAAAAAAGATACATCAGTCAAACACTAACTATAATAAGGCTGGGAAAGCAAACTTAATATTAGACAAAACAGACATGAGGAACTGAGGCATCCAGGAAAGCGCCATAGAGGAGATGGTACCCAGTTAGTGTTCAGATAAGCAAAGAGGACAGCAATCTGGTTGGTTAGAACCAAGCAGGTCCATATCATGGGAAGAAGTCTGGACTGTGAGGTGGTACATTTGGGCTCGTCTAGCTATACATACCCATGCAATATAGCCCTGTTCTCCCCAGACAACACAGCAGATTAAATCAATGTACCACATGCTACAAAATACAAGGCAACAAGTCCTCCTGATTTATGATTGTGTTGCAACTAGGGCCCAAGTAGCCTTGATGGGGTGAGAGGGTCTTTTTTATTGGGTTTCTCTAAAGGAAGTTATTTCAGTGAGTGTTCAGTACTCATGGTGTAGTGCATGCTCCTGAAATGCAACATTCCCCTGATGCAACCAAAAGTGAGGTGTTAGGGAGAGACACCACAGAAGGCTTTCCAAAGGCAGGCTGACTTTATTGGTGCTCTCCTTTTTGAGTTGGGGGGGGTCTCATATCATGATTCACTGCAGTCGCGACCACCTGGGCTCAGTTGATCCTTCCACCTCAGCCTCCCAGGTAGCTAGGACCATGGGCATATATCATATTACAATACCCAACAAATTGTTTTGATTATTTTGTAGAGATGAGGTCTTGCTATGTTGCCCAGGCTGGTCTCAAACTCCTGGGTTCCAACAATCTTCCTGCCTTGGTCTCCCAAAGTGCTGGAATTATAGGTGTGAGCCACTGCACCCGTCCTTATCAGCACATCTTTAAGGCTAGTCTTAATCATGTCTATGTCTGGCTTTTGCCTATGCTTCTCATTTTACAACAACTCACTGCAAGTTCTCTACTCCCACCCCTCCCAATTTCTACAATATAATAAAATCCCAATCATCAGAACTTGAGATCATACAACGTCTATTCTTTCAGAGAGAAATCATCTACATTTTCTTTAAAAGCTCAGCTTCTAGAATAATGCTGGAATCAGTTTACATTCAGTTCAAATTCTATAATTCCTTTTGGTGACTATTTATGTTCAGAATTCAGACTCTGTTTAAACAAAGAACTGGTTGTGTTCACTATGCAAGTCGAGCAAGGCAACAGCACGAGCCAAAGCCTCCCTACACCATAGTCCTCAGCAAACCCCATTTCAACGTTCTCAGTGCAAGAACGGGAACCACTCAGCCATTTGCAAGGAGCAGTTTGCATGAACCACATGACATAGTAGATAGCCTTGTATTTTCGTCTTCTTTCAAGGAGATATATTGTATTTTGGGGAAAGTCCAAAGGCTGACTCTATAGAACCAGACATTTCTGGCTATTTGCTTCGAAGAATTAAAAGCTTCTCTGTACTGTGTAAAAGATAAATTAAATGCAACCATTCTTCCTTTCTGGAGCCGATACCCCACAGGGCACAGTTGACTAACATTTGCCTCATCAGGTCCCAGCCAGGTTTTAGCAAATCAGGATTCACCCCCTCTCTGTTAATGCCCAGAGTCCCTGGTTACAAGTCAGACATGAAAACGAATTCACAACAAGACTGGAGCAGCCTTGGAGCACTTTCAAAGCAGCATGGATAACTGGAAAAGTGAACTCCTGCGGCTAGTGACTAACAATCACGTAATAAAGGTTTGCCTTGGACAGAAATGCCAAGAAGTGGTAGGGAAGATGACAAAGGCAGATATTGTTGGGCTCGGTTATATAAAAAATAGACAAAGGATGAACTCCAGAGAGCGCCAGTGGCTTCATACCTGCCTTCTGCCTAAGGCCTTCCGGTCTCTTGTCACACTCGTCTTGCTGAAACAGGGATAGGGTCTACTAAGTTCTATCAGGATTTCTCTCCCTAGGATTTCAAACACATACCAACAACAACAAAAGTTTCTTGTAAGTCAACCAGTTATTCAGAAAATTCAATCAAACAAAGCCCTTTCCTTCAACCTGAGAAGCATCCAATGATTAAGTCTATAGTAGGGCAGTAAAATCACTTCAATATCCTGAAGCTATGTTTTCATTAGTAAGCTTTAGATAATAACAAAATAATAATATTAATAAAAATAACAACACTTTTAGGTCAATCAGAGGTAGTCTTAGAACTATTGGGAGCATGAAACTGTGTTTTCTCCCATCAGTGACACCAAAAACCAAGTCCACTCCCTGGTCCTTGACAGCAATGCTTTCAGTCTAGACAGCAATGCTACTATTTCCTAAAACAAGCTTTTGCTGAGCTGGAATTTACATCTTAATGGGCTTGAGCAAAAAGGGAAAAAACTCAAGAATCAGGGAGTGGACTTGGTTTTTGGTGTTGCTGGTGGGAGAAAACACAGTTTCATGCTCCCAACAGTTCCAAGACTACCTCTGATTTCTTTTCCCACCATAAATATGACCAGTTCTGTGTCTTATTCCCTGAGGATTCTATTCCCTTCCAGATGACAAGTATGAATTTGCCCATATCCACGGGACAATGGGTATTACAGTTTCTTCTAGAAAACTAGTGTAAGGAGACCTCTCCTCAAGCAAATCCTGTTTGACCCACTTAGACCTATGGCCCCCACCCCCAACCATGCTAATGCACAGGAAGAATAAGCAGAGCACAACTAGAGGGAAAAAGTGGAAGCGACACAGATCATGGTGCTACCTGGCTCTCAATAACTCCCTGTGGTCATACCTGTGTTCCCACCTGCCCTCTTTGGGATACTTGCTCCCCTCCTTCAGACCAATCTGACCCCACATCTCTGGGCATGGTAGTTTGTCAAGTGCAGCCAATCACAGTTGGCTGGCCTCCATGATTGGTCCAAAGTGTAGGTCACATGACCAAAGACCTTGCCTGAACATTTTCAGCTGGAGCTAAAGAAAGAAACTCTTTTTCAGTGTTAACTCTGGGAAATTTGGGTCAAGAGCAGGCAGCAGCCATGGCCCCCCATGTAGAAAATCCCATCTGAGGTAGGAGAAAAAGAGCAAAGCCATGGAGAGATTTCTGGTGACTTCAGGCCTCTGGTTGCTACTCCCCCAATCCCACCCCTGCCTTTCCCAATTGCATATGTGATTAAAGTCCCTTTTGCCAAGGCTGGTTTCAGCTGGGTATCTGTCACTTATAGCCTGGACTCCTGACTAGTACAGGAGGTGCCCTGCTAAGGGTTCCCACCCTGTCAGTGACCTGGCTGAAACCAGAACCCAGAGCCTCTGATTCCCCCTCCTCGGGTCACAAGGAGCTTCAGCTGGCTGTGTGATTTCCAGCAAGGTTGGAAGATATAAGGGGTAGATATAAGGTTGGACTCCATGATCACAAAGTTGTCTCAAGAAATAAATGTCTGTGATTTTGTTTCATCTTAAAGCAATGAAGAAGGAGAAAGAATGAGAGACAGAAGACCTCAGAATAGAGAGAGAGGAGGTGGGACTAGAGATTGGAAAGGTAAGAAAATTATGAGGGGCTCTGAGACAGACTGACATCAATCTGTTGTATATAACCAAAAATTGTGATCATAGAATGTGCATCCCCAAACTAAGCTTGTGGAGAAGCAGATGACCCAGCCTGAGAAGAGCCAACATGGTGGCTCAAGTTGTTGTGTCCGGAAACAGCAGGGAATTCCAGTCCTTTACTACACAGATACTTTATGAACAGAATGTTGCCCGGGAATATGTGGGTCACTAGACAAGTGTTTCTTCTGTGGCTTGGTGATTTCCATTCCTACCAGCATGGGTGGTAAGGTCTTCTGTGACCAAGTGGTTTTAGGACATCTGTAGGGGAAGCAGCTTCCAGACAGGTCAGTTCTTCAGCATGGTTCTCAGAGTATTCCTGGAAGCTTAGTCCAGAGTGTGTTTCTCCAGCCTTCTCCACAAGTCTGGGAGTAGCCAATATCTCTAAATACATCACTTTTCTGCTTAAGCTAGCCAGAATAGATTCTGTTGCTTGCAACTGAGAACCATAATATGTTGGTGTCTGCAGGGTAGAATGGAGCTTGATGGGGAAGGGAGTACTAACCTCATGCCAGGAATTGTAGGTGATATAAATATGACCCCATGGGTCATCTTATAAGAAGTCCATGAGACACACTGCTACCTTCACCATACAGATGAGAGAAGCTCAAGTCAGAGATATTAGATAGTCTATCCAAAATCACCCAGAAATTAGCAGAGCCCAGATTCAAATTCAAGTCTGAATCCAAAGCCTATGTTCTTCCTTCTCCAGACATCTCTCGAGCATATTCAATAACTCACCGCATTAAGAAGCCAATTTTCATTGTGTTTAAAATTGACTTAAGAATTCAGTCTGAGAGACACAAGAAATGCCCCACCTCCACATGGTCTCTCTTAGCCATGACTCTGAGTATTCCAGTTTCTTCAGGACAGTGTGTGGGTAAATTGACCTATCGAGGGGTCAATTCGATCTTCCACAGTCTGACTCCTGCTACCATCCCAGTCTTGTCCTATATTGCTCTCTCCCACATTTATATTGCTACTTACACTGACCTTCTTTCATTTTCTGGAACATCTAAGCTCTTTCCTGTCTGTTGGTTCAATATTCTATCTCCAGAGCCAGCACTGAATCTGATAGTTTGTAAGCACTCAATAAATATTTGTTGAATGAATAAATGGGTGATTCCTGTGAGGAAGTTGCTGCGTTGAATCTTCTAACATGGTAGAGGGCGTTCAAAAGAACTCAAGTTTTACTCCCCAGAGCCTCATGGCTGAAGTGCTGTGAGGTATAGGACCTGAGCATTTGCTCTTGTGTGAGGGCAAAAAATGAGGGGATGCAAAAAAGCAGAGACCCTCTGGTACTTTTCCAAAGGATCTCAATGATCATGTCCACCAAGTTAATTCCTTCCCACCCTCCAGTGACCTTAAGCTGGGAGTATGGTTGAAGAGGTAGGAATTGGTGGGAAAGGGTCACAAAACACCCTCATTGGAGAAGTCTATTAGAACACCATTCAACTCTACCCAGCAACTGTGTACACACATGTGTCCATGTGAACATGTGTAGGTATACACCTTAAGTAGTTGATTCACAAATTTCATGAGTAGATGACAACTCTTCAGGAAAGAGGGAGAGAGATGAACAAGTAGAGGACTTAACTGCTGGAAATATGAGTGAAACCTCTAACAGTTCTCTAAGAGACTCTAATGGACCTGTGTCTTCAACCAGCAAACAATTGCCTCTGTTTCCAGAGACCTGATTTGGGTATCCTAGGAGTGGTCTCTCTATCCTCACTCTTCTTCACTCTCGTACTTTCTGGTGGTGGTGGTATAAAGTGAGCACCATTACAACTGTATAACCCATCTTGGTTATTTTGTGACTGATCCATCTAAAATTCACAGATCCTTTGGGGCAAACAGATGATTTATCTGCTTTCTTCTTAAGTAATAGAACACATTAGTCTAAACCTCACAAAATACCTTAGAGACCACCTAATGTGGCCCTTCCTTATCTTAAAGAATGGAGAAACTGTATCCCAGAGAAGGGAACTGGTTTGTAGAAGCAAGCATTGAACACAGGTGTCCCAATGCCCAGGCTAGGACTCTTGTCACAGAACCACGTGTTCAGCCACCCAGGACCACAGGCTTGATTTACACCATAATCATTGAGCTTTTATAGTGTCCAATCTGGGGTCCCCACCACACAGTGGGGTTTGGATGTGCCCCTTACCACACACGTTGACTTTAACACCACCCCATTGGTTGCTCTGCCATAGAGCCTGAGTCTCCCATTGTTAATCATCTTTTAAAAGAGTTTAACATCTGCTGCAGGGAAATTTACTGGCCTCAAGTTACTGGCTATAATTTTGGTCATTTGGGGGAAATAATGATGCTATAGTCGTCACTTTCCAAATGTTGCAGCAACCTGACCCAAATCAAGAAACCTTTCAATAAATCAGTTCAAAAATGGCATCAATTTCTAGCCTCGCTGTTTAGAATGTTGCAGCTCTGAATCAGTGTCTGGGCTGGAGAAAGCATCCAACTCAAAGTCTCTAGATTTTAATAATAGCTGCCATTGTTCAAAGAGGGATTCATAACTCTCAATGGATTCCAGCCAAAAATCTTGAGCCAGACTCTGTATTTATGTATGTTTGGATGTACTAAGTGCTCTACAGTTTTCTTGAGTGGTTCTTTCAATGTGGAAGCTACCCAGATCTCCAGGCCATGGTCCTGCTTATGGACATCACCTTGGACCAAGTCCTCCCTGATGACAAGCTTTTATATGTCTTCTTTGGCCCTTGATTTATGTGCATACAGCTGGGATCATTGTACATCATGTCATTGGTCATTAATAGTAAGAGCAACAGCTAATTCTTATAGAGAATTCCATTAGTTCATATAAAGCTCACTACAACCCTCTGAGACTACTATTATCTTCATTTTACACATGAGGAAACTGAGGCACAGAGTGGGTAAGTGACTATCCAAACTCACACATATAGTAATCAGAAGAGCTGGGGTCTGAATCCAAGCAGTCTGGCTCCAGAGAACTGCCCCTCATTTTTTAAACAGATGTATTGATATATAACCCACATACCATACAATTCACCCTCCTAAAGGGTACAATCCAGTGGTTTTTTGGTATATTCACAGAATTGTGCAATTATCATCACTATCTAATTCCAGAACATTTTCATCACCCTCTAAAAGAAACCCTATACACATTTGCAAACATTCCCAATTCCCCCATTCTCTCAGCCCCTAGCAATCACTAATCTAATTTCTGTCTCTAAGAATTTTCCCATTCTGTACATTTCATAGAAATGGAAGCATACAATATGGGACTTTTTGTGTCTGGATTTTTTCACTTAGCATAATGTTTTTCAGGTTCATCCAGATTGTAGCACATATCAGTATTTTATTTCTTTTTATGGCCAAATAATATCCCTTTGTATAGGCATTTGGGTTATTTCTACTTTGGGGGCATTACAAAGAATGTTGCCATAAATATTCCTGTACAGGTTTTTGCAAAGACATATGTTTTCCTTTCTCTTGGGTATGTACCTAGGAGTGGAATTACTGAGTCCCATGCTAACTCTATGTTGAAATTCTTAAGGAACTGCCAAATGGTTTTCAAAGTAGCTGCACCATTTTACATCCCCACAGCAATACATAAGGGGTTCAATTTCTCCACATCCTCATCAACATTTATTATTTCCCATTGTTTTGATTATAGCCATCATGGTAGATGTGAAGTGGTATCTCATTGTGGTTTTGATTTGCATTTCCTTCTTGACTAATGATGTTGGGCATCTTTTCATGTGCTTTTTGGCCATTTGTGTATATTTTTTCTTTGGAGGAATGTCTATTTAAACACTTTGCCCATTAAAAACTGCTTGTCTTATTATTGCCGAGTTGTAAGGATTTTTAATATATCCTAAATATGTATTTTATCAGATAATAATTCGCAAATATCTTCTCCCATTCTGTTGGCTATCTTTTCAGTTTCTTGATGGTGTCCTTTGAAGCACAAAAGTTTTACTTGTGTGAGGTCAAATTTATCTCTTTTTTTGTTGTTGTTGTTGCTTGTGTGTTTGGTGTTGGCTGTATCTGAGAAGGCTTTGTCTAACCCAAGGCCAAGATGATTTGCTCCTATGTTTTGTGCTAAGAGTTTTAAAGTTTTAGGTTTTATATTTAGGCCTATGATCCATTTTGAATTAATTTTTACGTTGTTTGAATTGGGGTCCATGTGAAGATCCGCCTGTCATAACACCACTTGTCGAAAAGACTATTCGTTTCCCTTCATTGAATGGTCTTGACACCACTGAATGGTCTTGACTCAAATGTCCATCTAGAAGCTTTTGGGGGATGAATGCCTGTGTGTGTGTGTGTGTGTGTGTGTGTGACAAAAAGTAGCAGAAACTAACCATAAAATACTGGTCTCTTCTTAACTTAAATCGTCAGATGTCTAAAAGTCTAAAAGGTAAAGATGATGAAATAAGACCAAGGCCAGATTATGCCTCGAAAGCTGAAGCACACCATTAGAAAAGAAATAGGGTCTTGGTAAAGATTTGAAAAATGAAACTCCCTCAAGGAAGAAAAAAGACAACTCCATGAAGAGAATATGTAGTTAAACAAGGAGACACTGTCTGGTCACCACATAAATGGCATCTAGAGCTCTCTGCCCAAGACGTATCTGAATGGACATTTAAAGCCAGACAGAGTCAGTCAGCAGTAAGACTGGATTTTCAGATCTGAGATGATTTCTATCAGTCCTTCCTCTGAGACTTTAAAGTATTCCTTTCTTTGTCACAACTGTTAATACAATAACTTCCTGCCTGTCAGACTCTGCTTCATCTGTGACTCAAGGAATCCTGAGCCACTCCTAGAGTGGACAGGCCATGATTGTACTGCCTTGCTCCTTCCACAAACATTTCTTCAGCCTCAGAGAGTGGCCTGGTATTATTCATTTAGTGATTTATTTCTGCTTCTCCTGAGACAGTACCCCACATACAGAGAGTGTTCAGGTAACTCAGAAATGATTCCTCTGGGATAGAGATGATGTCACATTCAGGAAAATGTGACAAGAAATAGGACTTACTTAGAAGTGGTCAAACCCCAGTTACTCTGCCTTGAAGAAGCCCTGGAAGTTTGCTTTCCTTTTCTCTATTTTTATTCATCATGCGCCACCCTTTTACTCTCTGCCCACCCTAAGGCCAGAACCCAGGTGTATCAGACCAGGGTTGGTGCAAAGGCTCATTGTTCCACATACATGGGGGCTTCACAGCCCAGGGGTGGTGAGAACAGTCCTGGGATAATTGATCAGTATGGTGACACCTCTTTCCAGAGGTCTTGGTGGGGGGGCGCACATATAACGGAAGTAACATTTCAAATACATCCCCAAGCAGCCGTCCCTCTTGCCTGCGATGCAAGCTGTGGTGGGATCCACAGGATAGTATCAGAATTTCCATTTCCTACCTGAGAATTCTCTGCTATGTCCCTAAGACTTAAAAATAACATCCCAGCCCTCTTTCTGTGACAAGCTTTGGAAAAACTGAACAGAGACTGGGCCGGAGGAAGCTCTGTGAGCCATGTCCCAAGGCCAGGTCTGTAAGGAAGTGAGAGAGAGAACAGCCAGTACGGCTCTTCCTTCTCCTGCCGCTGCTGGAGCTCCTGTTTTCTCAGCCACCTCCAGCGGTTCCTCCTTTCAGCTGTGGCTCGGGTGAGAATTATGGAATTGCTATTATTACCCCAGCCCTGTGTCCAGGGCTTGACGGCTGCTGCCCTGGCAGCTCCAGCCCAGAGGGGAGCCAACTGCAATGACAATAAAACAAAGTCCTTGGCAGCAGAAGGCCTCTGTCTGCATGCTGGGGCTGACAAACGGGATGTGGAGCCAGCCCTGACTCCAGCTCCTTGGGAAGTCTTGGAGCTGGCCCATCATCTCCCCAGCATCTGATTCCAAAGGCATTTTTTCAGCCCAGCTGGGAAGGCTGTGACAGTCTCAACAAGGCTCACTCTATCGACCTTGAGAAATGAGTCTCCAAACCTCAGCCATCTGTCCAGGGCATCTTCTGGGAGAGACGCCAATGAATATGCTCTAATTTGGCTGATGTCATCAATCAACCAAACAAGCAACAGCATTTAGAGAGCACCACTGCATGCAAGAGCATTGCTTGAGACTCATGCATTCAATGCATCTTTCTGAAGCACCTACTGCGTGTCAGGCACTGTGCTGGGTGCTGGGGATACATCTGTGCACAGAGGAGACAGAAAACCTTGGCCTCTTGAAAGCTTGAACTCTATTCCCAGTATAGAGATGAGAAAAAGAGTCCATCCTGAGTGAGTGATACAGTGAATTAGATGGTCATGGGGGGCTACGGGGGAACTTTGAGAAGTCAGGGGATGTGGAGTGTAGGAGGTGGGAGTGAGTTTGAAATGGGTGGTCAGAGAGGGACTCACTCAGGTGACACTGAACCAAGACTTGAAGGAGGCGAAGTCTCAAAACATAAACTCCAAAATGACCTGCTTTCCAGAGTTTAGCATCTCTGTTTACAGATGGCATGTGAACAGAGGGGTGGTGGGTATTTCAAGGAAAAGACAACCATAATCCACTGTGACCATAACCCACTGTGACCATAACCCACTGTGAGGGGAGTAACTCTCATCTTGGAACTGTCCCTGGAAGCACTTCATGGCTTGAAACCTGGGTGAGATGCCTAAGACAGGTGAGATTTAGTTGGAGTGACCAAAAATACGAGGAAAGTGCGTGACAGGGCACATGAGAGCAGGGTAGGAAACATCTAGGGGAAACAGCAGGGCCAGAGGCCCATTCTAATGGGTGCAGTCCATGGAAGAGAAATACCCAAGGAGGCTCAGCAGGCTGAGCCCATGGAAAGTCTCTCTTCTTCCCACTCGGAAGACGCCTGAGAAACTTTCAAATCTGCTGATTATTCTCAGACCAGAGGGTCTTAAACCTGCCTGACCATCAATATCACCAGGTTTTTAATAATATGGTTTCCTGAGTCCTATTCTAGACCCATGAGTCAGAATCTGTGTTTTTGAAAACTTCAGGTGATTCCAAAGATAATCAGGTTTGGGGGCTGCTGCTCTGACCCTATACCATCACACTTTTATTGCCTGAATCATTCCAGAGGCAACTCGAGTGTCAGGAGAAGAGCACATCAGGGCTTTCCCCATGGAGTAGGGATGACCTGCTTGTATTGTCAGTCTCTACTAGAAGACTGTGTGTCCCTTGAGGGCAGGAATTGTATCTTATTTTCTGTATGAAAGCACTGCCCTGAAACATAAGCAGTATCAGCAAGTATGTTCTGAACTGAGCTGAGCTATGCTTGATTCTACTAGGTACTAGCCATCTGAATGAGGTCATGATACTTCTCCCCATGGACTTCAGTCTGCATCTGTAAAATGGGTGCAATGATTTCTGTCTCAGAGGATTTCTGAAAGGCCTAAAGTGAGGCAACTTGTTATTTGCAGAATTAATTGAACAGTTTTTTTAGGAATTCCCAGTGGAGAGGAAGCTTGGCACAGATGATCCCAAGTAGATCATCTTTTTTTTTTTGAGTCAAAATCTCACTCTGTCACCTAGGTTGGAGCACAGTGGCATGCTCATGGCCACCCCAGCCCAGTGCTGGGCTCTGGCTATCCTTCTGCCTCAGTCTTCCAAGTAGCCGGAACTACAAGCATGCGCTACCACACCCAGCTAATTTTTTGATTTATTGTAGAGATGGAGGTCTCACCAAGTTGCCCAGGCTGTTCTCGAATCCGTGGGCTCAGGCAATCCCCTCACCTCAGCCTCCCAAAGTGCTGGGATTACAGGCTTGAGCCACCATGCCAGGCTGAAATAGATCATCTTAAGGCTTTGTTTAACTTTGAAATTCATCTGATGTGTAAGTTTATCTTTCTGAATTTTTTCTTTTTTGACTAAAACTCACTCATTCAGACTGAACAAAGAGTTAAATAACAACCTAGTATGTGCCAGACCATATTTGACAATGGGAACCCCCAAATGAATAAGGTACAGTCCTGACTGTCACTAAGCAAAAAATCCAACTAGGAGGAACAAACGCATGGATCAAGGGCACTGATGTAAGCCAGTGGAGAGAGGATTATGGCCAAAGGCCTCCCTTCCATTCCTGAGGTAATAAGCAGAAGAAAGTCTCTGTGAGTTCACGGCAGAAAGCAAACAGCAGCCAGACAAAGGCAATGAGAAAGAAAACAGCGTGCGTAGGACCAGCAAGTCAGGTGACATGACCAGAGTGAGGAACAGGAGAAGATGCAGAAAAGAGGCTAAGAGAGTCTGTCAGCCTGGAAGACAGCACCTAGTGATCCCGCATGCCCGCTCTTCGAGCCTTTGTGCAATCCCCTCCCGTTAGAGTGACCTGGACCTGGTAACTCACTTCTAACAAACAGACTATGGCAAAAGTGATGAGGTTGCAAAAGCGCCATGGCTTCATTGTTGAGCATTCTCTCTTGTTCTCTCACTAGCTCACTCTGACAGAAGCTATCACCATGTTGCGAGCTGCCAATGAAGAGACTTGTATGCCTGGGAGTTGATGTCTCTGGCCAACAGTGAGAAGGACCTGAGGTGTTCAGTCCAGCAACCTGCAAGGAACTGAAACCCACAACCAGCATGTGGGCCAGCTTGAGTTGGATCCTCCACCTGCTGAGCCTTCAGATGAGCCCCAGTTTGGCCGCCATCTCCATTGCAGTCTTATGTGACCCTGACTTGGAGGACCCAGCTAAACTGTTCCTAGACTCATGTTCCACAGAAACTGTGGGATAAAGTCGGGTGTGATGGCTCATGCCTGTAATCCCAGCACTTTGAGAGGCTGCGGCAGGAGGGAATGCTTGAGCCCAGGAGTTCGAGACCAGCCTGGGCAACAGAGTAAGACCTTATTTCTACAAAAAGAAAAGAAGAGGCTATGAGATAATAAATGCTTGCTGTTTTAAGCTGCTGGGTTTGGAACAAGTTGTTACCCAGCATAGACAACTAACAAAGGCAGCCATCAGAGCTTTCAAGCATGAGAGTGAAATAATCAAACCTATTCTTTAGCAACTGGGTTAACTGGAAATGAATGCAGGAGTCCCAGCAAGAAGTGATGGGAGCTTGAACAAGGCAGTGGCAGAAGGAACAGAGAGGAGTGAATGACAGATGTGGGGAGGTATAGTAGGCAGGACGTGGCTTCTAGGAGGCCAATTGCCCATTCATTTGGTTACTCAAACCAAAAACCTCGAAGTTTTCACTGAGTGCTATTGTACTCATATCCCCACATTCACCCTTCCAGCAAATTCTAGATTCACCTTTTCCTCCCTCATCCAGGATTATTCTCTGCATGACAGTCAGATCATGTCACGTCTCCACTCAAGGTTCATCAATCACTTCTAACTGCACTTATAATAAAATCCAAAGTCCTCCCCATGCCCCACGAAGCCCTGTGTGATCTGGCCTCCGGCCACTCTCTAAGCTCATGTCTCCCCATTCTTCAACTCACTCAGCTCCAGCCAGACCATCCTTTGCAAGCCACTTCTGTCTAGATTTCTCTTCCTGCAGATACTGTGTTTGCATGGCTCACTCCTTCAGTCCCTTCAGAAATGGCTTCCTGATGGGGAGGCTTGTAAGCTGAAATCCTAAAGAAAAACCATGGAACTTGCCACCTTGGATGGCTTTAAGATATTGGCCACATTCGCTCTGAGTCACACTGCCTGCAGCAGGATTAGCAGTATTAGGTGTAGGAAAACTCTCCTGGATGATGCCAGGACTGTAAGGCCAGAGAGAATGGAGGAACGTTCTTTTTGCAGGTCTTTGCACACATCGAGCATCTCTGTAACAGCTTCTCATGCCTGTCACTGCCTCTTTCTCTGCCCCAGATGCTTCCTCCACCAGCGGGCTTGTTCCTCCCTGCAAGGCTGCCGAGAAATATGTTGGAGATGTTGTTTCGCCACTGCCTGGTCAGTTGAGGCAACAGAGACACAGGGAGGTGAAATGCTTTGTCCCAGGGCTTCTTTATCACCAAGTACACCTCATCATCATCCTTGGGTCTTCAAAACAATAAGTGCTAGACAGGAAAGCTCACTCAAACAGAAAAAGATAAATAGATTATAATAATAAGGGACATGTAAAAGTGCTTTGTCAATTGCTACTCATTGAATAACTATTTCAGCTTTATGTGTTATGGGTTTGTTAGAGTCGTTCATTGAGTAGAACTTCACTGGCCACCTACTCACCATGTGGTCAGGCACTGTGCTAAGCAACAGCTATCCCCTCTGGGTGCCCAGTATGTGCCAGGGTGTGGCCTGTGCGGCTCAGGGTAAGGCCACGCAGTCTGCAGGGCCCGGGAAGTGGACTTGAAGAGAGGAGGGACTTGGAGAGAGGAGTGAACTTAGAGAGAGGAGGGTTTTGGGGGCCAGTTGCCTGGAGCTGGTGAGACCCACAGTCACCTTTGTACTGTTGTCATCTGTCCCATGAAGGGCCATCAGAGTCCTCTGCAAAGTCGTCTTCCCTCCTTCCACTCACGCAGCCAGCATGGCTCTGGGTTTCCAGGGAGGCCTCCTGGGGAGGGTGCTGGATGCAACTCACAGCCAGCAGTGGCAGCGAGTCACAAGGAGTGTGGTCATCATCTCTTGGTGGTTCTCATCTCTGGTGAAATGACTCCATGGGTGACCCAGTGAGTCAACAGTGTGTCCGTCTTTCCAGTCTTCTAATTCGCCATCTCCTTTACAGGCCACCCACAAGCTTCTAGAAATGTCAGCTCTTTTATTTTCACTTTTTCTCTGAAGACAGAAGGAAAAAAGACAAGGAGTTAGAATAGCACAGGAGCCAGGTAGCACAACAGGGAGATGCCAATACTGGGAGCCAGCTGGGGTGAGAGAACAGAGGGCTTTGGGGACGAAGAACATTCCAGCCAAGGTAGGCCCCTCTCCTGTGCTGTCATGAGTATTGCAGGCCTCCTGGACAGAACTAGAAGAGGCTTTAGACACATCTCACCAAACCCTGTTTTCAAGTCAACTGATGTTCAAAGAGGTCAGATGAACTGCCCGTGCTCGTAGTTAAGCCAGATTTGTCCTGGCCTTCGAGAATGGAAGAGAAAGTTGCAAAAATAGTTACCTTGGACAGAAAGGCTGAGTTTTAAGGCACTCAACCATATAGTGACACCTAATCATTTACCTATGATTTGTCTATGCCTGGTTTCCACTAGGCCCGTCTAAGTTCCTTCAGGTCAAGGGCATTTTCCAGGATTCTTCTTGTGTCATGGACACCCGGGAAATGTTGGCTCAAGTTAAGGTAAGCAGAAGAAAAAAGAATAGCCGATGAAGTCCACGCAGGGAACCGAATAAACGATGAGCAAACAGACGTCTCTGAAGTCACCTACAGCTCATTCCTGCTGGGAAGTCAAAGCCAAAATGAAAGAGCAGTGTGGTCTAGTGGAAAAGCACAGAATCATAAATAATTGTAGTAATATTATTAACAATGCCATGAAGCATACGTCGCATAGCACACAAATTTGTCACAGAGTCTCTCCATTCCCTACCACGGCCAAGTACTCCTGGCCAGCGGGGCTGGACCACACCTTCTCTACTAAATCCCGAAAGTCTTACAGTGAGAAGAGCTGTCCCAAGGAGGGTCCATTCATTCTTTCCTGCCTGAAGCCCAGGCAATGCCCGACAAACTCAATTTCCACACCTGCCTTGAATGAAAAATAGCCTTTTTCAGTGCCTGCCTTGTGTTTATCAGACTCTCCAGGGGACATGAGAGGTTTGGGAAAAGCCTGATCTAAAATTACCATTGATTTTTTTTTAAGTCACTATTTCATTTATTTTGAAATTTCAAAAAGCATCAAGAGAGGGCACACAGTTTTTTAACACTCAGCAGAGAGGGGCTCGAGTTTGAAAGGGTGAGAAATCCCACAAATGAGTCTGCTTCTGCTCGGAGCACGCTCCCCACTCCCAGGGGTCCTTGTAAGGAATGTAGGAGGGCATGAACTGGGGTTTCCTCTCCTTGCCATGTTCCTCCCACAGGTAACCAACAGACCTCCAGCAGTATTTGGAAATACTTTCATCCCCCTTTGGTTGTCCCCTTGCCCTAGAAAGGAAAGAGGGAAACGGAGGGAATTCACAAGATTGAGCAGGTTGATCTGCCAGCAGTGTGCAAGGCCTTTGTTCACACACAAGCGTTTATCTGGATCAGTTGACTCAATGGTTTTCTGTGCTTAGACAGCATTTTCCTATCTGTGAGTCATTCACATCCATCCACCAAACACTGTGAGTCTCCTAACCCTTGGATGCCTTGATCTTTTCATCTGTAAAATGGCTGTAACCACATGTGCCACACAGGGCTGGTGTGAGGACTGGTGAGGTCTAGGTCTTACAACATCTGCCCCAGATGAGGCCCACCCACCCCATGTGGGTTGTAAGACGCCTTCTTGCACTTTGTACCTGAATCACACAGATGTGATATGCTACTGTTGGTCGGTGACATCCAGGTCCCTGACTCCCAGCTGAGGGCCCTCCACGCTGAGGGCCCTCCACTGGGGCCTGCCATGGGACCAGTCTGCAGGGAGCCAGGTTTGCCCTTCCTGAGCACACAGGGGAACTCTAACAAGAACCAGAGCCCTGTGTGCCCCCGTGCCCCCACATAAGCCAACTTAGAAAGCAACCACCATCGAGTTAGGCCAGGCGTTTTATCTTCAAACCCCAGATTTTATTTGTGGAGTTTGCTTCTCCACGAGGAGGTCTGTTGCAGGCACTTGCAATTGCTTTTAGGATTTGGGAATTCCTGCTAGGGCACTGGAACAACCTCATGATCAACCACTCTGAGCACAGCAGTTGAGGCTCTGACACCCAGCAAGGGCTCTCTTGCCGATTCTCATGTGCACACCGACACAGGGCGTTCTGCCTCAGGCCGTCCTGCCATGGGCTGCAAATCTGGGTGGAGATCCAAGGCCTCGGCTCAGTGGTGGTTCCACGCTAACCAATGTGCATGGCGATGGCCCACAGCCACAAAACCTCACTCTGTGTTTAGCATTGTTCAGTATCGAATGTAGTCATCTCGATCATTTTCTGATTCCTTGAAAATTCATAAACTCCATCTGATGTACATGAGAAATTTCTGGTTCCTAAAATGCAAATTTTTAGTTTGAAGAACCTCATTCCAACACCACTGATGCCAAAACACTCCACAGTCTGCTGGTTTGGAATTCTTTTTTTTTTTTTCTTCCTTCTTCTTTCCTCAAAGAAAACAGGAAGTTTCCAGATGTCAGAAAAGAGTTGTCACTTCACCATCTTGGAATATGTGTTAGGGGGATCCAGGTGGCGAAAGGGGGCAGCTGGTGGTTCGGTGGGAGGTTGATTGACCTCTAGACCCAGCCCTGCCACTTTGCTGTATGACCTTAAGCAAGTCACTTCTCCTCTCTGGGCGTCAGTTTCCTAGTGTATACAGTAAGCTGCTTGTTGGAGAGGAAGCTTAGGCAATTTACCTGCTTTAAATTCCTATGACTCCTGGGGTCTTTTAGAACCTGGCCTCAGGAACCAGAGAGATCTTACGCAAGTCACTTAACCTCTCAGTGCCTCAGTAACATTGAGATGATGATAATAAAACGACTGCTTCTTTGGGTTTTGAATGAATACTTCTTTGGAGTAAATGAATGAATACATGTAAAGTTCTTAGAACAATGTGTGGCACATGGCAAGCGGTCACTAGTTCATACTCCAACAGCACAAAATGAGACCTCCTTGAGGCAGGGTCGCATCTTTCTGTCCTCAGTGCCTGCTGTGAAACTTGCCAGGCACTGGCAGAAAGGAGAGTTGAATTAAAAATAGAGTGAAGAAACATCCAGCTTCAAACCAAACACATGAAGGGGAAAGGGGGACCAAAGTGGGGAGCTATTCTGTGGAGTGACCAATGTATTCCCTGTCCCAGTCCCTTTGAAGTGAGTGTGTAGTGAGGGTAGGGGGAACTTAAATACCTCCAGTTCCTCCCACCCGTTCCTAGAGCCCCAGGAAAACCTGGCCTCCCTGATTTCTGGTCTGTGGTGTCCCCGCACAATCCCAACCCCAACCCAGCCCATCCCAATCACCCCTCGGCCTTCTTTCATCCCATAGTTCATCTTCAAACTCAAGGGAAACAGTAGTCAAAAAAGAAACAGCCCGCGCCACCCCTCAGCTCCGGGCCAGTAACCTGAGCCGCAGAAGGAAAGCAGCAATTATGGTTTGGGGTTTCTCCCCCTCCTTGCCAGCTTCTTGACTCACTTTTCATCTTTCTCCTGCCTTTTGAGAGCTTGGCGTGGAGCTCCATGGATCTGCAGTCTAGAGGTGGCGGGGGTGGGGCACGGCAAAGTCCTCCCCTTCCTCTGAGAGAGACTGGGGTGGATCAAGGGCCCTTGAGGATGGGGGGGGGAGGCCTAGTGTGGCCCTAGGGTCCACAGGGGGCTTGGTGCCCCTCTGCTAATCGGCAGCCCCTGACTCTCGCCAAGCGCCTGGCAAGCTCACCCCTTGTGCCCAAGGAAATTTATTAGCAGAGGCTGCGGGGAGGGCTGGAGTTACCGAGACTTCATTACTCTTACAAAATATACTATGGGACGTTTACTAGTGTCCCGTGAAGTGTGACCATAAATCAGGGGCTCGGCGGCACTTGTCAGAAGAAATGAGAAAAGTGCCTTTGCTCACACCCACGTGGCCTTGCCTGAACCACGAACTGGCCCTGAGCAAGGCCACAGCCCACCCTCGCACACCCACCTGGCCTCCGGGCTGGGCACACGGCTGTCCCACGTTCTGAACAAAAATATCATCCAGTTTCAAACCCACACATGTCACACACTGAATCTCTCCTGGAAATAATATTTCCTCTGCCAATTTTATTCTCCTGGCCCTGGGGACCTACAAAACTTCTGTGCAGCCGGATCCTGTTTCTAATATATATATATATATATATATATATATATATATATATATGAAGGAAATACACTCAAAGTTTAACAGTGATTCTCTCTTGCTAAAACAATTACAGGTGATTTTTATTAACTTCTTTATACTTTCCCAGATTTTCTACGCTTAGAAAAAATATGAATGTGTTACTTTTATAATCAGAAAAAAAGTTACTTAAAAAAAAAGAAATATTAAAAACCCACCATGGGGAAATACAAATATGTTTATGTTATTTATAAAAATGTCAGACTATAAGCTAAATATGTAATTATTAGTCCACATTTCTAGGACAGAATAGGACACAGTCACTTAAAATACTGGTCATAAAAAGATGGAGAAGCCAGGCTTGATGGCTCAGCCTGTAATCCCGCGCCTTGGGAGGCTGAGGTGAGTGGATTGCCCGAGTCCGCGGGTTCGAGACCCACCTGGGCACCTTGGTGAGACCTCATCTCTACAATAAATCAAAAATTAGCCAGGCGTGGTAGCACGCACCTATAGTTCCAGCTACTTGGAAGGCTGAGGCGGAAGGATCGCCGGAGCCCAGGAGGTCGAGGCTGCAGTGGCCGGGAGCGGCCACTGCACTCCAGTCTAGGCAACAGAGTGAGACTCCAACTCAAAAAAAAAAAAATGGAGAAATGCTCATGATTGAATGCTTAGCATTTTAAAAAAAGGCAAAAAGTAGGCCTTTTTAAAATGTAATTGCTGATTAGTAGTAAATAAAAAATGCACACGAAAGAATATTATTTTTGTATTAGGGTATGGGCTTCCGCAATTTTTTCTGTTTTCTCTTCCCTGTTTTCCAAATGTTGTGTAGTGTGGTTATAGTCCTTTTGTAAATTTTAGGTGTTTGAAAAGAGAAAAGAAAATGCAAACCGGGTCTCAGCCTTCTGCTCCCTCCCACCCCCTCACGGCCCAATACCACACACGTGCTGTTGCCCCACATTAAAACATGAGGCCCGGGGTGCTGTGGTGCGTTCAGTTCCGTTGGGACAATCTGGTACGATCAGCTCCACCAATGAACTTTTTATGAAGTTTCTGACTTTGAAGCTAAGTAATGAGACTTGGCCCCTGACCAGGCCTTGAAATGTTCAAAGTGGCCTCCCCATGTCAATTAGCTAATCTGAGGCATCCGAGGTAGGCCAGCAGGCCGGCAGACAGGCAGTGAGACCCTGGCTGATGGAGGAGGATGGGGAAGGTAGGTCTCCTTGCCTGAGGCCAGGTGAAGCATTTGAGGATCCTACTCCAGCCTATGACCAGACCCCGGGGGGGTTAGGGGATTTCTCGGAGGGACCTCCCCTACCACGTCCCTTCCTCCTGCCTTACATCTGGGGCAAGTTCAGAGAGGGAGATGGGTGAAGAGCACTTGGAGTTTTCAGGGCTCTGAGTTGGTCTCTACCCAGTCAAAGGAGTGTTTCTTTCGGAAATGAGGCTTTTTGAGGGAAACAGGTTGGTCTCCAGCACCCCCTGGCTGACCAGAACGCCGGATACTGCGAACCATCCCCCATGCTTTAGCACAGGCAGGCGGTACCACTGCTGGTGTCTGTTCAGACAAAGTCCCTGGGAGTTTTCTAGATGCTGGGTATCTCTCTCTCACCCCAAGACTTTAAAAATAAATTGAGCTTTCTCAGCAAAGGGCTTTCTCAAGCTCAGAAGAGGGGCGTGTTTTGTTAGATTTGATTTTGGGGAGGTGGTGGATTTTCCCTCTTATTTTTTGATAAGAAGTTGCCCTGGCCTGACCTGGGCAGGTGAACCTCTGGCCCGTCCCAGATGATCGCCCTTCACTTCATATTTTGAATGGGTCTCACAGTATTTGAAATTTCAGTGGCTTTTGGTTTTGATTTTTAAAGGGGGAAAAAAAAAAACAAACTTTGCCTTGAAGCAATGAGCTCTCTTGGCAGCTATAGGGAGCCTGGCAATGTCGAGCTCTTTACTGGCAGGGCTGAGAAGATGAGCTGGTTGGTTGTGGTGTGTTTAAAAGTTTAAAACAGCAAAAAGACAGAGCAAGGGTTTGCAGGAGGGGGGCCGTGGGCCTGGGGTGGGGGGCGGTGAGACCTCCAGATCTGTTCTCCTCTCCACTGTAAATTACAAGCATGCTTTTTAAAATTTCCTTTCCCAGAACAATGTTATTCATTCAATTCCAAAGTAAACATTGGGCTTAGATACTCAACAGTTTGGGAGAACAAACTGTCCTCGTTGTCAGGGTCTTTACCTGTCAGGGGCCTGATTAAACCCATATATCTTCATGGCAGCCATCACAGCCACAGTGGGCCAAGGAGGGACCCCCGCACCAGCCCTCACATTCCCACAGGAGTGGGGCAGCCCCTGATGCCAGCCCCAGGTGAGAGGGGCTTCCCCTGTCCCGGGCCAGGCTACAGCAGGATGTCTGTTCTGGGCTCCAGCCTGACCCTGAACCTCTGGGGCAAAGAGACAGATCCAAGGAAATGCTGAGGGCCTTGAGGGCACTGGGGAAGGGTTCTGGGGGAGGAGGGAAGGTGGTATTTGAACCGCCTTCAAAGTGATAGATGTTTGCACTAGAGGGGAATTGATGGGGGGAGAAACGCAAGCCTTGGGTAGTAAATCATGCCATCTGATGTCGGTGCTAAGAATGTGGAAGGCCATTTCCTTTCTCCTAGGGGAAGGCTGCTTAATTAAGAGATCTCCGGGTACTTGACTTTCCTCATAAATTTTAGAGAGCTGTAAAACTCAGAGTGTGTGTGTGTGTGTGTGTGTGTGTGTGTGTGTGTGTGTACATGTGGGGGGACAGAGTGCATTCGCATGACTCACACTGTACAGAGTGGTACTCACACGACTGTTCATGTCAGCTCTTTTGTGCCTCAGTTTCTCCACTTCGGGGGCTGTGTCTCACATCCCTGCTTGCAGGTAAACATCAGGACAGCATGTTGGGAAGCACGTGCACTCTGATTGTGGAATGAATGGAAGGGGGCCAGGGCACCCACAGGGAGAGAAGAGCAGGAGGACTTTGAGGTTGCCTGTGGTGGGAGGGAATGGGGGGGAAGACATTGTGCCCAGACCCCAGGCCTCCGCTGACAAACACAGAGTCAGGAACAGTGACTTCCATCCTCCCCAGCCTACGCCCCAGGGATGCCCCCATTTCTCGGGTGAGTCTTCCTCAGAGCCCTGTGGTCAGGCTCTAAAGTTTCCTGCCCTCCTCCAAGGAGTGTTTGATTTCCATCGCACAGTCTGTTTCCCTTCCAGAAGAATGTGTTTCCCCTCCTGGCTTATCTGATTGTGGGTATCTCAGGGAGCAACTTGTCACCTATCATTTTCTGCAGAAGTGAGCATCCGCATTCAGGGAGCTGTGGGGGAGGGGGCCTGAGGAGCCAGTGACACCAGGACTGGAGGGGAGGCAGGGCAGAAAGCTAGCTCGGCGCAGGAGGCCGAGGTAAGGAAAAGCAGTTCTGGAGCTGAGGCAAAGCTTTGTACAAATGGATGGCATAGTCTTGTGTGGCTTTTTCCTTCCATGACGCACCTCAACTCTCATTAAGTCTTGGGTCCCACAGTGTCTCAGTGGACAGGTATGGCCAGGGTTAGGGCTTCGTGTTGCAGAAAGGAGTGCTCAGCCGAGAGAAGGGAAAGTGGCCTGTTGTGGGTCACACTGCCAGAGACCAAGAAATCCAGTCTTTAAATCCACCTCATCCAGGTTTTCGTCATGTCGGCCAGTGTAGACATAGCACATAGAGTTATAGATTAGAGGGGTTGGGGAGATGTCTTGTGTTGTCATTTTAGGACTACCCATTCACAGCACTGTAAGATATTATGGGACAAATGTGCGGACGTTGCCCTGACCCCTGTGGCTCAAATGCCCTTGACACAGACTATGTCCATGCGATGGCTTCCAGAATCCAGGAAGGTGTGGGTGCACTCTAGGCCTGCCTTGTTCTTGTAAGCCCTAGACTCCATTTAGTGGTAAGCACTGGTGAGGATCAAAGAAGACAACGTTTGTGAAGGTGTGGGCGTGGAGGGGTGCTCACAATGTATGGGTCCCATTCTTCCAAAAAACGGGATGTGCATTTGAGCTAAACAATGGGTATGCTGCAGCCGTACCTCGAGCTGTTGTTGACGAAACAAGATTGAATGCCGTGACCAGGTGTATTCCTGAGACTGGTTCCTTCCAAGATGATGATACCCAGGAATTGGAGAATGACTATCAGGACACAAAGGAAGGACCTGGAGTCGTGGGATGGGAATTGAGGGCTCCAAAATGTCCCAGCCCTAAGCATACTCCCCCAGGCCTATGGTTCCATCACAGCATTGTTGGGATGTTAAATTTTTTTCTTGGGCTAGGTGCAGTGGCTCACACCTGTAATCCTAGCATTTTGGGAGGCCAAGACAAGAGGACTGTCTGAGTCCAGGAGTTCGAGACCAGACTGGGCAACATGGTGAAACTTCGCCTCTACAATAAATAAAAAAATTAGTCGGGCATGGTGGTGCATACCTATAGCCCCAGCTACTTGGAAGGCTGAGGTGGAAGGATCACCTGAACCCAGCAGGTCGTGGTTATGGTGGCCATGACAATGCCACTGCACTCCAGCTTGGGTGACAGAGTGAGACTCCGACTCAAAAATTTTTTTTTTTCTTAATAAATGTGCTTTACTTCCATAATGCATGAAATAATAAAATGTTTCTAAGAGAAGGTTCACACTTAAAACACATAAGACCCCAATTTATTTTCCTTGCCAAGGTTGCTTGGGTGTGTTGTAGAGTACACTAACTTTATGAAAACTCTCATTATGCGACAAACCCTCCTGAAGGGTCACTGTCACACAGTACAATGAACAAGCGTGTAATGACCATCTCATACATGTCAGACACCAAGCCAAGTGCCAGGGTCACAGGCATGAGTAAGTCACTCTCCCTGGCCAATACCACATAGCTTTAAACAAAACTGCACGTGTTCTTTACACCTTCTACCCCTATGATGTGTGTAAGACCTAAAGCCCCATATCAGACTCCTGCCTGGTCAACAAAATCTGATGGAAAGAACCCTAGGCAAGAAGTCAAGAAGTCTGGTTGGGGGGGGGGCGGGAATATGGAGGTGGGAGCAAGGTTGCAGGCCTGGCTCTGTGAGACTTTGGGAAAATTCCTTCCTTCCCCTCTCTGGGCCTCAGTGTCCCCATCTGCACAAGTGGTTGGCCTGTAGGATTTCCAGGTTTTCCCTCCAGCTGTGTGGTCTTATGATCAGAACCCTCTCTTCCCCAGATCTAGTCCTGAAGCCCCGATTCTCCATTGAGTGCTGGCCAGGTCTAGGAACCTCCCAAACCGTCCCACCCAACTTGTCTGTGTCGGTGTCTTGAGAAGTAGGGCTGGCTTTCCTGACACGGGCTCGGTCGGGGTCCAGAACACACGGCCTTTCCAGAAAGTGGGGAGGGGTGTAGTCTCCTCCTCCACCGCCAGGCTTCCTTACTCTTTCCCTCCAACCACTCAGAATGAAGGAGGGCAGGAAGAGCCCAGGTGAACAGCCAATGTAAAGAAGACCCAAGACACTTGCACTTTAATGGAAATATGAGTCACAGGCAGAGGAAGAAGGGGCCCAAATACAACACACTGATTTTTGCTGATTAGGGGGAAATGGGCTACAAAGCATCAACCAGACATCATGTTCCAGTTTTCTACATCTGGATGAGAAACAAGAGATGCCCGCTCTGAGCTGATATTATGCCCACTAATATTTAGCACAGTGTCCCTTTGAATTCACAGCCCTGCTCAAATTCATTTCATCTAGATATCAGTTGAGTAGAGAGGCCTCTGCTCTAGAATACCTAGAATACCACCCGAGGGACATAGAACACACCCCCAACACTCTCAGGGCTGGGGTTCACCTACTGCACATTGGGGAGGCCCCACATCTGCATGGACCTCTTGTGTCCTTCCAGCCCTGACTGCTGGGACATACAGGAGGACTCTTCAGGTAAGCCTGACTTTGGTGGCACAGTCTCCCCAGGACATGGAGCAGGGGCCCCAGCTGGCCTCCAAGGCACTGACCAGCCACCACTGGGCTGCATGGAGCTGTGGTTTGAGACTCTGGTGACTTCTACGCTGAAGATTTTAGAGGCTGTGCTGAAAACCTTTGGGGCAACCAGTGTCCCTCCCACCCCCCTGCTCCCCGATCCCAGTGGAAACAACTTGGCCACATCAACATGCATATGAGAGAGATTTAAGACTATGTGTGGGTCCAGCTGTTTCCTGAAGGCCCAGCTGCCCCGTTGACTTCCCACGGCTCCATTTGCCAAGGATAGACCCAGTACGTGCATTTCGTCCCCATATAATTATTAGTACTGCTTTTGTGCACACTCAGATGTGACCAAGTTTGGAAGATATATATATGGTGACTTACTCATGAGGCAGAGTGGCCTTCCCAGGAATAGGAGTTAGGATCTCACCGTACCAAATTCAGGGGCACAGACCCACCCTAGGCCAAAATGTGGGTAAGAGTTGGGGTCTTCTGGCTTCCCCTGCCTGATCTGCAGCCGCCCAATCTGAGGCAATGTTTCATCTCCTTCCCACTGATGGGTATCTTTCCAATTTACCCATCCCTACCTCCTAGGCCAATGGTTCTGCAGCAGGCTCAGCAACACCTGGGAACGTGTTAGAAATGCACATTCTCAGGTCTCACCCCACACCCATTAGATTGGGAACTCAGTGGGTGGGCCCAGCCACCTGTGTTTTAACAAGCCCCCTAGGGGGTATAACACTGGTCAGTACTGAGAACCTCTGCACAAGACTGTCAGAATGTTCGAGCTAACCTAGAAATTCTCTGGGCCTATGACTCCTCCACTTCCTATTAAAGATGGAGAAGCTGAGGGCCAATGGTAGGATGCTGGACCCTGGACTCGGACAGAAATGATGTCCACCCTTCGCCTGCGTTGTATCCAACTATCTACTTTCAGTCTCTCCAGAATAAGGTATCAGACTGGTCAGATGAGCCAACTGTGTAATCTTAGCAAGGCAATTTCTCCTCTGAGCCTCAGTTTCCTCATCAGTACAACCCAGAGATTTGCTTAGATGATATACAAGGTCCTTCCCGGTCTGACATTCTCAAATGATATGCCAAACTTTGTGTCCATAAATTCTCCTCCAGAAAACTCCACATTTCTGTGGGAGCCTTAGTGACTTAACCAGAGGACTCAGTTAGTGACCAGATAATTACAGAACAGAGTCTTCTGGTGACCCTCAAATCCATCATAGAATCAGACTCTTAAAATAGAAAGAGGCTTTAGGGCCGAGGCTGTCAGCCTTGGGATGACTGACATTTTGCACTCTTAGCTGTGGGGCTGTCCTGTGCACTGAAGTTTAGCAGCGTCCCTGGCTTCTAACCACCAGACGTCAGTAGCATCTCTGTGTTCTTCCCCCTACCCCCAGTTGTAACAACCAAAACTGTCTATGGGCACTGGCAAATGTGCCCTGGGGGGCAAACCACTGCTCCACAGGTTGTCAGACTCCCACAGTCTACCCTCAAAATTTCCCTCATCCTCTCTCCAGGGCAAGAATCTCCTTTGCTGCTGGCTCCACTTCCAGGGAGTCCGCAGGAATGCTTGATGCCTCAGGAGCCCATCAATGCGGCCTCTACCCTGGCCTGCCCCGACAAGAACTGTCGCCCAATCCAGTTCCACAATCAAGGATTGAGTTATCCTGCCTTTGCCGCTTCCTAATTATGTAACCTTGTACAAGTTACTCAGCCTCTCTGAGCCTCACTTTTCTCATCTGTAAAACAGGGACCATGACGCCTACCTGGCTAGGATGCTTGTGTGGCTTTGATGGGATACACAAGGAGCACCTGTCTAGTTGGCTCTCAATGACAGTCAGTATCAGGGAAAAATGGAACTAATGCTACCATTTATTATTTTTCTTATTTTCTTCTCTCTCCAAATTACAATTTCAGCTTCAATTCACAAAAGATAGATATGCCCCAGGAGGGGTTCTGTTTGTTTGATTTTCTTTCCCCATAAGCACAGCTGCCTGTCACCAGGGGCACAGAAAAAGCTAGAAGGACACTTCTGAGCAGTTTGCGGGGTTGAAGAGAATCTAGTTACGTGGCTCAGTCTGGCTCAGCCTAAGGAAATGGAGGAGCCCAGGCCACAGACTCTGGGCCTCAGCGCCAGCCAGGACATGACAGAAGGCCCCATTCCTGTATAGAATGGAAGAGTCCAGAGACCTGGGCAGATACAAGATGCTCTTTTTTTTTTTTTTCTGAGTCATGGTCTCATTCTGTCACCCAGGTTGGAAGGCAGTAGCATGATCACAGCTCACCGCAGCCTCCAACTTCTGGGCTCTGGTGATCCTTCCACCTCAGCCTCCCCAGTAGCTGGGACTACAGGCATTTTGTTTTGTTTTGTTTTGTTTTTGTTTTTATAGAGATGAGGTCTTACTATGTTGCCCAGGCTGGTCTCGAACTCCTAGCCTCAAACAATCGTCTCGTCTCAGCCTCCCTAAGTTACTCGGATTTCAGACATGAACCACCACACCCAGCCAAGATGCCCTTTTCAAAGGGAACCACCTCTACCCTGCTCCAGATAGGTGCTCTGCATGGGACTATGTACATAGCATTACCGTAGCTTCCAGTTACCTACGAGAAACTGAAAATCTGGATTTTATAGAGTGAAATTTCCAGATTTTTTTAAAAGTGTGTCAGTTTGAAGGCTTCAGTAGAAAGACACCCTGAAATAACTCAAAAACTTGATATTTACTCCAAGCAATCCTACGAAATAGGTACTATGATAATCCCAATTATATATGGAAGAAACCGAGGCACAGAAAGGTTAAATAATTGACAATGTCATACAAGTAGAAGTGAGTGGGAGGAGAGCTCAGCACAGAAGGGGTTCAAGGAAGAGCCAGAGGACCTTGTATTGAATAAAAGGAGACAGAGCCAATTTTTCCACCATAACCGTAAATTGGCCCCAAATTAAGCCAATACCCAGTTCTTATTGCTTCTGCAAAGAATTAATAAACCATGACATCTTCTGAAATGGGGGGCAGCCAGCTACTGAGAGAGATGTCAGAAAGCTCCCTACAGTTGGAGGTGTTCTGCCTTAGCAAGTAAAATGATTATGCCACAAACACGCAGAGGGAGGAAGTGGCAGGGGCCGCCTTAGCCTGTGCCCACTCCTGGCTCGGCTCCAAAGTGTGCCCACCACGAGGAGACAAGGCCTTGCAGTAGCCGGCTCTCAGGGCGTTAATGGCTGTGGGCTCTGGGAGAACACTCTGGAATATTTTAGGTTTATATTTTGCAGATGGTGTGCCAAGTCATTCCCTCATTTCTGCCTATTAGATGGTTAGTTTCCTTTTTCTAGTTAAAGGATTAACTAGAATTATCAGTAATCATGAGCTTCCCCCCAAGGACAGGTCAAAGGAAATTAATGGAAACTGCAGCAATAGAGACATGGGTTAGCTCCACAAAAGGAATTCCTGACTGGGAGAATTATCCCTGGCACGGGTTACTGGGGGTTGACGGGGGGGGGGGGGGTGGAATTATATGCCATCAAGCAAAAAAGGCCCT
>CAUYQG010135113.1:0-11614 GCA_963574415.1 Tarsius wallacei
ATAATGACCCCACAATTATTCAGTCTTGGGAAGGAGAATTAGGAGAAGCTAAAAATGGGGGCAGCTGCCAACAGAATGATTAAATTTAGAGCATGTGCTTCCATCTTTCCTTGTGCTTCCTTTCTGATCCACTTCATCCTGGCTCCATCCTACAGGCAGCCTACAACTGTGCCTCAGAAAACCTAGTGCCTTCCTCTTTCTTCCCTACTCTCATCAAAGCGAGTCTGTGTCTGTCCCATCTTAAAGGGTCCTGCGTGGTGATTTATCTGTCCATCAAAGATGATGAACTACAATGTGCAAAGCAAGTCATGGGCCACAATAGCTTATGATGTTCTGGCCCCCAGGAAATTCTGCTGCTTTACTGAGGTCCAAAGCATCCGGCTCGTGACAGAGTGATCATGGTGGCAGAGTTGAGTAGGGACTGGCTGGCAAGTAGAGTGGTTGTGGCACGTCCATATAAACAACTATTTATTTCACTTCTGGAGAGGACCAGCTCTCTGTATAGTACCTTTTTAGAGTAGGACCCAAAGAACCTAGTTTTCTGCCTGTATCAGCCAGGTCTCAAAGACTGAAGTGAATATGAACAGACACTTGACAATAATGGAGATTAAGGAGAAGCACAAGAGGCTCAGTGGGCCCAGAAGTCAGAATAAAAAAACCCGAATTTCAGTCTTGACATTGACACAAGGCACTCAACCCCTGAGTGCCTCCATTTCCACACCAGTAAAAGGAAGGTGATAGCAATTGCCCACCACTGTGAACTTTAAAAGGAATGACTGGTAACGTTAACCTTATTCACAGTGGGATGGTTATGAAGTTAGTGGTCAGACTAGCCTATGGGTAGGGAGGTGAGAAGATAACAGGATTCTTGGGTTACATCTACAGATACTCAAATCAATACCATTTCAGGGATGAGCTGCTTTTTTTTCATTTGGGAAAAACTGAGATTGACAATCATCTGCTCAGAGGTCTGCAAAATCATCACTGTGAACTCCATTTCACTAACACTGAAACCACCAGAGAATGGGCAGAGTTGTTCAGGACGGCTACAGTATTCTCACAAAGTGAGCCTCCAGTTATACCAGGAGATGACCACCAGTATTGATGTTCAAATCTTGCCTGCGTTTTGAACAAAAACCAAACTATCTCATGCCTCTTATTGTCAATCAGTGTTCTCGGATAATTAAGACTCTGTTAATTCTTGGCAAAACGTGTAATTAAGAGGCTTAATTATGTCTGTGTGGAGTGAGGGGACTCAGCAGGGCATAAGGCAGAGGCTCTCAAACTTTAATTGCATTAGAATCACCCGGGAGCTTGTTAAAAATGCAAATTCCCTGGCTCCTTGCCAAGGTATTCTGAATCAGTGGGTCTGGGTGGGATTCAAGAGTCTGCATAATTGTCCTGCATGTAAATCTACAGGTAATTCTAATGCATTTGTGTGGGGACAGCACTTTGAGAGGCACTGGTCTAACAAAAAAGAGAAATAATACTGAAAGGCAGAAAAGACTTGAGTGTTAGAGCCAGCCATGCAGCTCTCTGTCAGTGTGGCCCTAGGCAAGTTTATAACAGAGTGTAGAAGATTTCCTGGCGTAAGGATCCAGGGATGTCATGTCTTTGAAAAAGCAATACTTTCTACTGTGCTGTGCTCTCAAACCCAACACAAAGTGCTCGGTGGTCCCTTAATTCTTTACCATTTTTATATATTGGGTCAACATTATTCCTCCCATTGTATAGAAGAGGAAACTGAGGCTCAGGGAGGGCAAATGATTTTCTCCGGGTCCCCAGATGAGGACATGAGTATTAGTCAGTGTTCTTCAGAGAAGCAGAGCCAATAACATATGTGTGTGCATATCTATACCTACATAAAGACATAGATACAAAGAGATTTATTATAAGGAATTGGCTCATATGATTATGGAGACTGAAAAGTACAGACTCAAAAGAGCTGACGGCATAGTTCTTGTTCTAATCCAAGTCCTAAGGCAGGAGAAGACTGATGTCCCAGCTAAAAGATGGTCAGGCAAATAGAACAAATTCTTCCTACTTAGTTTTTTTCTTTATTCAGGCCTTCGGTGGATTGGATGAGAAACAACCCCTCTCATACACATTGGGGAAAGCAATCAGCTTCAGTCCGTCTACCAATTCAAATGTTAATTCAGAAAATCCCTCACAGACATACCCAGTAATCGTGTTTAATGAAATATCTGTGCACCTCTTGGCTCAGTCACGTTAACAGCTAAAATTAACCATCCCAAGCACTAGAGTGGGTCTTTGCTACTCAGTGTCTCCACACTGGGGACAGCAGCAGCAGTTGTAAGCTTCCTCCATTCTGGTCTCCACATATTAACCTACTGCTTACAGATTGCAGGTTGTGATGAAGCCAGATGCAGTTGGAATGGACAGAAATTGTGCAATGGAGTGGAGCTCCCATTCAACCACTGATAAGTCCTTTGAGCTGGGCTTGAGGTGGCCTACCCTTCATATTGTCTCCTCAAGCTCTGTGAGGCACACATACCAATGTATTCATGGTGTTTCTCTGATAACTCCAGCGGCTATGACTCTTAGAGGGATCCCTGGTTCAGGTAGTAGCTTTAGGAGAGGAGGAAGGGAATAGGAACAATATATTCAGAACTTCATTCCGTCCCTTACTCCTGGGAGGAAATAGACCCCGGGACTGTTTAGAGAACAATTTGCTGTGAGAACAGGAGACAGATAAAGCAATAGATGGTCACTGCGATTCATCACTACTGTTGTTGATCTTATTATTCAGTCTACAAGATGTGGTCCTACAGTTCTGGCATTTAATTCTCATAAAAACCCAGAGTAGTGAGCATTATCACCTGCCTTTTACAGATGAGGAAACTGAGGGAGAGGGAAGATAGTGATGCAGCCAGTAAATGGTAAAAACAGAGCATATATGTGGATCTCCTACATTCCAAATCCTATTCTCTCTTACGGGAACTGGACCCTGAAAAGTTCAAAGAATCACACGAGAGAGATCCAGGCCAAGTTCAGATGCCTAGGATGGAATGTGGGAATGCAATTTTTAGAATTCAGCAACTTCAGAACTTAACTTTATAGAGAATTTTCAAAACAAGGGAGGCTATTCGTTGAGCCTCAAGGAGGTACTGTTCGACGGGCAAAGGATGAAGATGGTTTATAAACAGGTGTTTGGATGCCACGGCTGTGAAGTCACAGGTGTGATGATGCTCTCCTGGGGAAGCTCTTCTGGGCATGGCAGCAGCAGGGAGACGGAGTGTTGGGGAGATGCCGGGAGAAGGTGGGGCAAGCACAGGCCTGCAAGCCTTGCCCAGACACAGAGCGCCACCACCAAGTCAACGCCACCCCTGGGAGTCTCAGAGCTGGGTCAGGGGTCCGGGGACAGTGGAAGACTGCCAAACACTGAAGTCTCACACTAGGAGAAGCACAGGACAATGAAAGGGAAGCAGATCAAAGCCCACATGATCTTGTGAGCTGCTGGAGGAAATCCTATATGGCCTACGACTGCAGCCTTAATAGAGAAAAAGTGGTTTTCTAGAATATATGGAAAATGCAAATTAAATCTGCAGTGAGGGAATAATGTCACCTTTAAAATTATTTGAGAAAAAAAAATCCTATTGTTGGCAAAGTTGGGAGATTAGCACGATCTCATTTGGCTATCAGTGAAAATATAAATTACTGTAATGTTTTCATCACAAGATTTAAAAATATAAAACATGTGGTTCAATATTTCTTATTTTCAAAATTCAGTACAAGTGATGATATAAAAGCATGAAGATGTTCATACCAGAAAATGTTTAATAATAGGGAATTGGTAAGATAAAGTTTTCATTCTTCAAAAGAAAACTTTACTGAAAGTGGTATAGTTGAAATATTTATTTAAATAGAAAGATATTATAAAATACTAAGTGAAAAAATAAAACTAATAACCATGTATATGTGTTAAAAACATATATGTGTTAAAAACATTTTGATCAAATAGTATTGTAAAATTACACACACATATATATACATACACATATATATGTGTAATTTTACAATACTATTTGACCAAAATGTTCTTCTCAGTACATTTGTTTGAACCAATTAATGACAGTTAAATATGGCAGTAACTTCTGCTATGGTTTTAGGTCTTTCACAGAATAGTGATGTCCACTGACAACAGTCAGCCCAGCAGAATCCATGTATGACATCAGGTGCTCTCTCTTGGTCAGGCAAAGATCAGTATGAAGACAGCCCTGTGGTTGTGTCCATCTAGGTTCCCAGGGACAATGTAGGATTTGATCCTAGACACAGACTCAGTCACACTCCCAAGTCTTTACTGCCCCTGACTTTTACCTTACTTTAGGTCTGACAATAAGTGGGTCAAACAAACGTGGGGCATTGGTGACACTCATGTATGTGGCCAATGCACTGAATCAGAACTCCTGGCCCATGATGGACCTATGTGAATGGGACATTTTAGCAGCATTAATCATAGCTATGGAATAATAATCAACCCATCAAAAGCAATCTATTTCAAAGGAATTCAACTTGGCTTAATTTGTTTTAAAACTCAGTTACACTGTAATTAAACAGAGTGCCATATTTTATTATGGCGTTGGACCACCATAACAATCCTGTAGATAAAATTCCGAAAATATTTGAACATACATACACTAGGAAAATGAGTAATTCATTCAGTCAGCTGTGTAACATTTAAGTCCCCTCCTCCTAATCCCTATTTGGTTAAGCACTTGCAACTACTAATTACATAGTCCTGAAGGAAATATGAACACAATCAAGGAGCTATATCACAATAAATTACTTTTCAAATTTCTTTTTGTCTCCAAAGAACATGCTTATTACTCTGTGGGGCACTGGAATAAAGCATAGAGTATCTACAAAGAGCAAAGGTGAATATGTATGTAAGTGTCACTGATGTGCTTGGATTCCTTTTGAAAGCTCTTTGATCTCAGCAGGGTTTTGAGCCAGAAAGCTTCAAAAAGCCTTGTCAGCATCAGCAAACACAAAGAGCAGTTGTGGAGGTGAAGAGTGCCCTGCTTTTTTTTAAAAAATGGAAGTGTGTAGATATCTTAGTCAAATCATATGCTGGTCAATGTAATTGATTTCAAGACAAAGTAGAAATGGATTTCAGATTTTTGATGTTTTTTTAAATTTTGGTATTGTCTGCTGTGGCTTGTTAGAGTATGAAGAACAAGTATGAGAGCTCTTTGATTTTTTCCACCAGCTTTTGGGTAACTTAAGAAATCCCAGCCGGGCACAGTGGCTTAGCCTGTCATCCCAGCACTTTGGGAGGCCAAGGCGAGAGGATTGCCCAAGCCCGGGCGTTCGAGACCAGCCTGGGCAACTTTTGAGATCACGTCTCTACAATAAATCACAAAAAACTAGCTAGGTGTAGTGACATGCATCTGTAGTTCCAGCTACTTGGAAGGCTGAGGAGGAAGGATTGCCTAAGCCCAGCAGGTTGAGGCGGCAGTGGCCGTGAGCTTGCCACTGCACCCCAGCCTGGGCAGCAAAGAGTGAGACTCCAACTCAAAGTAAAATAAAATAAAATAAATTACACGGGACTATAATGTTTATAATAAATAAAACTATTAAGTGTGGAAGCTCAAGCAACTGATAAATAAAAAGTGCTCTGTGTGTTTGCCAATGTCAAGGCACAAGTCTGTTTGCTTCCAATTTAAAGACTTGGTCATGTTGATGATACATATTTCTACAAAGAATATATTTGTGTCATTTTATTATTTGTTGGATTATTCTTTCATTTAGTTTTTTATTGTTTTAAAAACTGACATTGTGGTATCCTATTTTGCCCTTCTTCCTCTTTCTGCAAACAGTACTCTTTTTTCCTTTAAGAAATCACAAGCCTCCTACATCAAGTGCTCCTGCTCAAACTGTTACTGCCATGCTCTATCCTCTCACCATGGAAGACTTGAAGGGCCCCAGCTGATCAGTGAGAGAATCACATCCCTGGACAGGCTGCATCTTGAGTTCTGATTATCATAGCTATTCATAAGTTTCCCTGTCAACTGAGCTCAATTATTAGAAAGGAGGTTGGCAAACGTTTTCTGTAAAAAGCCAGAGAGCAAACATTCTAGCTTTGTGGGCCATATTATCTGTTGTGATGACTCAATGCTTCCATTTCACCAAGAAAGTCACAGACAATATGTAAACAAATGTGCATGGCTATGTTCCCATAAAACTTTATTTGCAAGTATAGGCAATGGGCTAGATTTGGCTCACAGGCCATCATTTGCCAACCCTGGCTTTAGGGAACTAGTTTTTAAACCATGTTCTGAAGAGATTCCTCAAGTAGGAGGAGTTAGGAGGTGATCTCCCTCATCTCACCTCACTTTGCCACTGGGGAATCAGGGCATCCTCTCTTTCCTCTGCATATATATTGGCGATCTATTTTCAGTGTTCAATTTTTTGAAAATGACATTCTTTAGCTCATAAAATTTTTGAAAATTAATGACTTAAGGTCATAAATGATATGAGTTACTAATAATTTAACTTTGGTTCAAGACTTTGAGAGGGAAGGAATTACATTCAGAGTTTCCTCTGTTCAAGCACAGTGTTGGATATAACAACTCATGTATTCCTTATAGAATCACTTATGGATGAGTAAAACAGTATCTGCCTTGTATACACATCACACTATGATGTCTTCAGGACCAGCTTTATTGCAACTTTTATAACCTAGTCTAAATACATCATTTGAAATTTTTTTAGTTTTTACTAAATATAGTAATGAAATCGATATACAATGATGACAAGTCAGGACAAATATTACTGATATATTTGTTTCCTTATATGCTTATTATTGAAAAAGAAAGTAGTAGAAAGTCAACTTATTGGGAGAGATTTGGAGATAAGTATTTGTATTTTTTTTTAAGTCTTTCATGTGAAGAAATTGGAATCTTTATCACTAGTAGTGGGAATGTAAAATGGCCACCACAATGTAAAACAAGTGTTCTTCAAAAAATTATAAATAGAATTGCCATATGATTTGGCAGTTCCACTTCTGGGTATATATATCCAAAATAATTGAAAGAAGAAAGTTGAACAGATATTTGTACATCCACGTTCATAGCAACATTATTCACAATAGCCAAAAAGTGGAAGCAATTCAAAAGTCCATCTGAGGATGAGCAGATAAACAAAATGTGATATATACAAATAAGGTAATATTATTCAGTCTTAAAAAGGAAGGAAATTCTGACATATGCTACAACATGCATAAACCTTGAAGACATTATGTTAAGTGAAGGAAGCCATTCACAAATACTATGTGGCTCCCCTCATATGACATGTTCCAGAGTAGTTAAATACATAATAAAGACATAAAGTATAGTGATGGTTTCCAGAAACTGGGGAAGGGGAAAATAAGGAGTTGTTTTTCAAAGGATATGGAGTTCCAGTTTGGGAAGATATTATGTAGATGAATGGCGGCAATGGTTGTACAAGATGAATTTACTTAATGCCACTGCACTGTACACCTATAAATAGTTAAAATAATAAATTTTATGCTACATTTAGTTTACCATAATTTCTAAAAACCAAAGACATAGTTTATAATGTTTTTAATGAAAAAAGCTCCCACAGTGGGAGGGTACCCGAAGGGGTTGCCCATCTCTACCTTTATATGGTCATCTTCTTGGGGGTCTCTGAGCCTCAAATCTACCTCTGCCTTTCCCTTGTAAGGACACTTGTCATTGAATTTAGGCACATCCCTAAATCCAGAATGCTCTCATCTTGAAACCTTTAACTTACTTCTGCAAAGACTTTTTTTCCAAATAAGATCATTATCACAGATTCCAAAGATAGAACTTGGACATATCTTGGGAACCATCATTCAACCCACCATATGCATTTATTCTATGCCTTTCCCACAATTACATGCTGGTTAAATGGGATGTAGGTTACTTGTCTCTTCAGACTTCATGGGTCTTCAGATCAGAAAGTACAGCTCTCATGGTACTGAACCCAAGGAGACTCCTCCACACCTGAACCTGATTTAGATTATGAGATTCTAGACCTTGAATCAGAGCCTGATAATGTAATGGAGTGAGACTCTAAGGGGCTCTGGGAAGGGTGGATGTATTTTTCATATGGGAAGAGTATAAATAATTTGTAATCAAAGGACACAGTACAAGGAGGCAGACAATGGCTGTTTGAAAACACATCCCCCTAAGGCCTTTTATCCTCCAATATGGAGAGGTGGGTCCCCTTAACCCGGGTGAGTTTGTGGTTGCCCCAACAAATAGAGTACGGTGGAAGTGATGCCGTGCAATATCTAAGGCTAAGTCATATGAGGTTTTGAAGTGTCCATCTGATTTGGGGGAGCTACCATGTAAGAGGTTCAACTATCGTGACACAATCACACTAAAGGGATAATATGCAAGGGTATAAGAGTGGATTCCAAAGCTTTCTGTTAGAGAAAGCTACTGATGCATCCCACTGAAAACTCTTCTGTGGGTTTGATGTAAACTTTCATTCTAGTACTTCTTACATAATGACAAGAGACCACCTCTTAACTGAAATACAAGGTCTGAAGATGGAACATAGACCTGGTTGAGATGATTCAGGTTCATGAATGTGTGCAATGCAATCTTTGTTCTCCACAGGGAATGACTGTATAGTTGACACCTCTGAGTGACTCCTGAAGCCCTTGGGATTGTGGTGTTACAACTGCATCGAACAACTTTTTAGAGTGTTTGATAGGCCCACAGAGAGACAAGATTGGATCGCTGAGAGAACAGCAGACCTCAAGCTGTCTCACAGCCTTGAGAATTGTGAACAGGTCGAAACAAGATCTATGTTGACAGTACGGACTTCAACAAGAATTGTCTTCACACGGTCCTGACCCCATGGTGAGTTTATTAGCACAGTTGAGACCAGTCACTTGTACATGTTCCTGGACAAAATCAACTAAAGTAGTTGACTTGAGCATCGAGTTTTTTTACAACGTAGCAAAGCCTACTTATTTATCTGAAAAAAGACAAACATGACTGCCATCTCCAAAAGAAACTCAGCTATCCTAGTTGCAACACAAGCACCCAGTCATCACTGTGAGGGAGGCAGGGCCCTTATTTTAACAGACCTCCATTCTCCATTTCCTCCCTGTTTTGTCCAGCTTGGTTGCCTACTTTCTCTGCAAATTAGTATCAAACAGGAAACAATTTTGCAACAATGTTCATATTTCACTTACATCCTATTTCTTTCTATCACTGTTTAGTTTGTTGTAAAGTTTTTCCCTGTCTGAATGGGGAAAAGGGGTGTGAAGAAGGAAAGGAAATAAAGGCTTGCAAACCCACCCTGAACTCTTGTTAGCTGTTGCAGTGCTATGGGTAAAGCAAGCCCGAAACTTTATTAGATGCTTTATAAGACAGAACAAGCGAGTGAACGCGGTAGATTGATATCAGCCAGGATCCTCACTGTGCTCGAAGAGACACACAAATATAAAATGAGGAGAGGCAAGAAAAACCCCAAGCTATGGACTTGAGTTGGAGGCTGTAACTCTGAAAACAAAAAGGTCAAGAAGTATTGAGCGTACTTAGAGCCCAATTTTGGTCTCTGTAGGAGCCAAAGCTGCTGGGGAAGTGATGGATTCCAGGCTGGAGAAAAGGAGATTGTGCCTGGAACAGCTCATTTCATCAGAAAGAAAGGAAGTGTTCCAGCAAAAAGTGAAGCATGCCACGAGGACACAGGAGTCCCTGGGTGGGTTCCTGCCGGCCAAACCTGGGCCACTGATTTTTATCATCAAAGCAATCCAGTACAGAAATGAATTGTAAACCACTGGGGGAATGAGAATGCAAAGGAGTCCCTACCAACAGTAAATGTATTGATTAATCAATTATTTAATTGATGGAGGAGGCGGGAGGGTTCTTGCTTAATGCTGAGGGCCAGAAGTAAGAGTGGAGCGATGTGTAATTGGAATCTATCCCAAGGAGAAGTGAAGCCAAAATGAGGAATATCCTGCTTAAAAGGGAAAGGGGGTTTTGGAATGGTGTCTTATAAAATGTCAAAGTTATAGGAGGAAAGCCTGGAATGCCCCAGATTAAGCAAGGCGAAACGGATGTGACAAGAAAAGCAATACCTGCCCCCAGACCCTGCTGGAGAGAAAACGCTCAAGCAGACATTACGGGGCTAAGTGACAAAAATGGAATACAGACAGTGAGTGGAAGCGCTGGATCAATTCACATCCATTGATGTTGGCACTGTACCCGTGGCTATGTAGGAGAATATCCCTACTCCTGGGAAATGCACACTGAAGTATTTAGAGCCATGATGTATGTAACTAACACTCAACTGGTTCAGAAAATAACATAGAGAGCAGATAGCAAAGCAAAAGGGGGAATATGTAACAGTAGGTAAATTTATTATTTATGCTGCATTTACTACATGACGCATCACACTATTTGCATTATGTATATGTAATAGCAGGAATTCCGGCAAAGGCGTTCGAGGATCCTGTATGCTAGTTTTATTTTTTAATTTCCTATGAGTTTTGGATTAAAGATCTTTCCCTCTCGTGTCTTCCTAAACTCATCCCCCCTTTGACAAGTGAGTTAGTGTTTCTGGCACACTGTGCCACATAGACTGCCAACAACTGTCATGGTGAGCACTCAGGAACAGAAAATGAAGGGCCCTTTGCCCGCCCCCCAATGGGCACATTACAGAGCGCTCTCCTGCTGGCACGACTGTGCAGGACACCCAGGTTCTGAACTGTGTCTGCTGCTTTCCACCCAGGCTCACTTCGGTTGAACCTTGATCAAGGAAAAAAGAAAGAAAAAAATATATCTTATATAATATTATATATATAATAAATTATATATATAATTTCAACAGACAGTAAGACACAAATAGCCAAAGAAAACGCAAAGGATTATTCCATCCAGACATCTACACCCTGTGGGGACGTGTTGAAGCAAAAATGTTTCATCCTAAAGGATTTCTTGCCCAGTGGAGGATCTTTCTGGGGTGTGTCCAGATCATAGCACGGAGGTGACAAGTGCCCATTTCCTGGGCCCCAGGAATGAAGCAGCAGCTGCCTGCATCTCTCCACAAGCTCAGCTCTCCCTTGGTTGGGTTTGCCTTGACTCTGTGCACCGAGCTCCTGCTGTGGACACTGGTGCAAACCTCACCTGAAAAGTCGTGTTTCTCTTATCAACAACCTTCCTGAACTGAGTTAGGAGTAGATGCTTTGCTCGTCCTAGACAAGCTCCAACTACAGGGCCCTCCCACAGTAATAACCTTTATTTCTATATGATTAAAAATATACACATGCTAATTGGGGAAATATGAAATGTACGGAGAAAACGAAACATCCTTGTCATCCTATGACACAGGATAATCTGTTATGAATCTGGTGCTTTTCCCTCCAACTATTTTTTGCCATGCTTGAAGAAAGGGAGACAACCACACTAAAGTCTCAGTGCCTTTTGAATTAAACCACGGGGTTCCTTCCAAGTCCTGTGTGCAGCTAAGACCCTGGAAAAGTTTTGGATTTCCAAAGCCAAACCTTAACTTGGCTTTCAAAGAAGTGGTTGGAAGCAGGCAGCTTTCAGGAGCTGGAGAGAGGATGTGAGATTGAGTGGGAAGGGGGGAG
>CAUYQG010135116.1:0-37291 GCA_963574415.1 Tarsius wallacei
TTAGCCAGGCGTGGTAGCGCACGCCTGTAGTTCCAGCTACTTGGAAGGCTGAGGCGGAAGGATCGCCGGAGCCCAGCAGGTCGAGGCTGCGGTGACCGGGAGCGGCCACTGCACTCCAGTCTGGGCAACAGAGTGAGACTCCAACTCAAAAAATATATATATATATTTTGAAGTTAGTCCTTTATCAATTATATGGTTTGCAAATATTTTCTCCCATTCCTTAGGATGCCTTTTCATTTTGTTAAATGTTTCTGTTGCTCTGCAGAAGATTTTTAGTTTATTTTGTTTTTGTTAGCTATGCTTTTGGTATTATATCCATTTTTAAATGTTATTTTATTTTATTTGAGTAGGAGTCTCATTCTGTCCCCAGGCCAGAGTGGAGTGGCATGCTCACAGCCACTGCAGCTTCAATCAGCTGGGCTCAGGTGATCCTTTCGCCTCAGCCTTCCAGGTAGCAGGAACCACAGACGCACGACACCGTGCCTGACTGATTTTTGATTTGTTGTAGAGACAAGTTCTTGCCAAGTTGCCCAGACTGGTCTGAAACCCCTGGACTCAGACAATCCTCTCGCCTTTGTCTTCCAAAGTGCTAGGACTACAGACATGATCCACTGCACCTGGCTGGTATTATATCCATGAAATCATTGCTAAGACCAATGCAATGAAGCTTTTCTCCTATGTTTTCTTCTAATAGTTTTAGGTCTTATGTTAAGCCCTTAATCCATTTGTAGTTATATTTTATGTATGGGTGAGGGTTCAGTTTCTCTTGCATGAGGATATTCAGTTTTTCTAACAACATTTGCCAAAAAGATTATCCTTTTCGCCATTGTCTATTCTTGGAATTCCTATCAAAGATCAGTTGACTGTATATGTGTGATCACTCAGGTGATCCTCCCACATCAGCCTCCTGAGTAACTGGGACTACAGGCATGCACTGCCACACCCGGCTAATTTCTTAAATTTTTTTCTAGTGACAGACTCTCACTATGTTGCCCAGGCTGCTCACCTTGGTCTCCCAAAGAGCTGAGATTACTGGTGTGAGCCACTGTTCTTGGCCTCCTTTTTGGGGGAGGGCGGGGGAATTGGGATCTTAGGCTATCACCCAGTCTGGAGTGTAGTGGCATCACAGCTCACTGCAGTCTCAAGGGCTTAGGCAATCCTTCTACCTCAGCCTCCTGAGCAGCTGGGACTACGAGTGCACACCACCACACCCAACTATTTTTTTTTTTTTTTAGAGACTGTGTCTTGCTATGTTGCCTAGTCTGGTCTCTAATTCCCAGGCTCAAGCAATCTTCCCACTTTGGCCTCCCAAAATGCTGGGATTATAGGCGTGAGCCACCGCACCTGGCCTAAATTTGTTTTTTTAATTTCTTCTTTGACACAGTGGTTGCTTAAGAGTGTGTTGTTTAATTTTCATATATTTTTGTATTTTCCAGTTTTCTTTCTGCTATTGAAAGGGAAGGAGGTTACAGAGTTTGCTACTCTGCCACATAGCTAATGTCACTCCCCTCAACATAGCATTTTTTATTTACAAAATTCTTAGTTAACATGTTATATGTTAAAGAATATTGATCTCAAGCCAATAATCAATATTATACTTAGCAATAAAACATTAGAAGTTTTTCCATTAACGTTAGCAATTCAATATCATTACCATTATTTAACATCATTCTGGAAGTACTCATTAATGCAATAATGAGAAAAAAAGAAGGAGGTATAAATATTTGATAAGAAAAGACAAAATCATCATTATTTCAAGATGATATAGTTGCTTGAAAAGCTACTAGAACTAATAAGAGAGTTCAGAAAGTTTGACAATTATAACAGAAATATTAAAAACTAGATGAGGTGAGAGGGTCACTTGAGGTTAGGAGATCAAGACCAGCCTGGGCAACATAGCCAGCCCCATCTTTACAAAAATAAAAAAAAAAAAATTAAGGGAAAAAGAAACTAATAGCTTTCTTGTATGGTATATCAGTAATATTTTAAGATAGATAGTGAAAAAAGAACTCATATATTACAGCATTAACAAAATCAAAGCACATAGGAATAAACTTAATGAAAAATGTGCAAATCTACAAAACTTTGCAATGAAATCCAAAGGGAAATTTGAATAGAGAGGTATTCTACACTGGAAAATTTAATATTGTAAAGGTACTAATTTTCCTTCAGCTGTCTATAAATTTAACAAAATTCCAATAAAAATACTTTGATACTTACCTAGTAAGGGAGATACCATGATCACAAAGGTGGTTTTCCCAGGGCAAGGCATATCCATTGCACTTTGAATGTGCTGACTCTGACAGTTTCTCCAAATGTGGGAAACTCGACTGCATAATATGTGATAGTGGGGCACTGCGTTCACGCTCTCCCCTGGTTATCTGCTGCTTAAAAACAGGAATTCTGGGCCATTGCTTTGTTAAACTCTGCTGTCTCCACATGGTTCTTTGAACCATGGCTGCCATGTTTGGCTTTGACCTCCTCCCCTACCCTTGGGGAGGTGAATATCCTCTCTCTCTCTCTCTGTGTCTAATTTACTTTCTAAATAAACTTTGCTTGAAAACTTAAAAAAAGAAAAGTAAAGAAAAGAAAAAAATACTTGGGAACTGTTTTTAGAATGTGAAAAAAATGTATTTTAAAGTTTATTTAGGTCAGGCACAGTGTTTTATACCTGTAATCCCAGTTCTTTGGAAGACCAAGGCAGGTGGATTGCTTGAGCCCAGTAGTTTGAGACCAGCCTGGACAACATAGCGGGACCTCGTCTCTACACACACAAAAATTAGCCAGGTGTGATAGCGCGTGCCTATATAGTCTGAGCTACTCAGGATGCTGAAGTGGAAAGATTGTCTGAGCCCAGGAGGTTGAGGCTGCAGTGAGCAGTGAGCCGTGATCATCATTATCTGCCACTCCACTGCAGCCTGGGCAACAGAGACCCCGAATCAAAAAAAAAAAAGTTTATTTAGAAAAATAAACAAATGAAGAATGGCAAGCACACTTTTAGGAAGAACAGTATTGAAAAGGTCTTTTCCTACTAGATATTAAAGTGAGCCTGCAAGATACAATAATTAAAACATTACTGTGTTAGCTCAAAAATAGTTCAGAAATATTTCCAAATACATATACGAATTTAGTGTATATATAAAGCTGGTGCCTCATATCAATGGAGGGAGTGTTAAGATGAACTGTTTAACCATTAAAACAAAGTCAAATCCAAACTCACATAGTACACTAAGATACATTTCAGATGGATTACAAATTTTAGTAGAAGTAGAAGAAGCTGGGCTCAGTGGCTCAGCCTGTAATCCCGTACTTTGGGAGGCTGAGATGAGTGGATTGCCTGAGCCCGCGGGTTCGAGACCCACCTGGGCAACTTGGCGAGACCTCATCTCTACAATAAATTAAAAAAAAAAATCAGCCAGGCATGGTAGAGCATGCCTGTAATTCCGGCTACTCGGAAGGCTGAGGCAGAAGGATCGCTGGAGCCCAGCAGGTCGAGGCTGCAGTGGCTGGGTGACAGAGTGAGACTCCAACTAAAAAAAAAAAAAAGAAGTAGAAGAAAATACAGGTGAATGTTTACAAAACCTTGGGGGTAAGGGTTAACTTTCTAAATATGAAACTAAAGGCTGAAAGTGTAAAGGATGATAGATCTAATTATATAAAAATGTAAAACGTTTATATAGCAAGATTTACCATAAACTAAGTTGAAAGACCAATGACATTAGAGGAAATTATCCTTTACCAAAGATTTCTGCCTTTAACATTCAAAGACCTTCTTCAAATCAATAAATGAAAATACTTCTCCACTCCCATTGCTTCACTTGACTGGCCTAAAAATAAAAGAATATAAAACAGAAAATAGAAAAGGCATTTTACATAAGAAAAAAACTGAGATGGCCAATAAACATGAAACAAGTGGAACTTCACTTTCATTTATTTAAAAAATTTATGGATACATAATAGTTGTACATATTTATGAGGTATATGTGATATTTTGATACAAGTATACAATGCACGATGATGGGATATCCATCGCTTCTAGCATTTATCAACTTCACTTTGAGTCAGAGAAATACAAATTAAAACTACAAAGAAAAATAATAAAGATAAATTTAGACCCTTTATATGTAATGGCACTGTCTATAATAATAAACAATTGGAAACAACCTAAGTGTCTAAAACCATGGGATGAATGTGACTGAAAGGACATAACATGGAGTCGATATACACAACAAACAGCTATTTTAACATTGCTTAACTTTGTCATGTTTTTCTAGCAGTTCTCTTTAATTTACTCTCTAATCACTAAGCAAAGACAGACTCTGAGGCAGCTATTGATAATTCCTTTACAATCCCCTCCCCAGCTTGTTTTGTAAACAAGTTAACCTAATCAGCCCTTTGTGACCTTCATGACACAGATCCTATCACCATGGCAGCAGCCTTGTGACTAGCCCACCCATCCTCTTGTCATCACCTGGTGTCAGTACCTGCACTTACCTGTCTCCTTCCTGCACTTACCTGTCCCTTTCGTGATGACGTGGAGCAGGCCACCACCCAATCACCTTAACAACCTTCCCCAATCGAAGGGAAGGTTTAAAAGGATTTGACTTCAAACAGCCATTTGCCATTGCTTTGCTAAGCTATGGTCTGGCCATGTGACTCTTTGAGCTATGGTCACCATGTTTCCTAGCTTTGGCCCCCTTTCCTACCTTCGGGAGGTGAATCACATCTCTCTCTCTCTCTCTCTCTCTCTCAATTTCCTTTCTAGCCATTGCTTTGCTAAGCTGTGGTCTGGCTATGTGGCTCTTTGAGCTATGGCTGCCATGTTTCCAAGCTTTGGCCCCCTCCCCTACCTTGGGGAGGTGAATCCTCTCTCTCCCTCTCTAATTTACTTTCTTAAATAAATTATATTTTCCAACCTAACTGCTGTGCAGTTCTTTAGCACTGGATCGCAAACCAGACCCCCACCCTCCCCATCGGTGGGTCTGATGTAACAGTGGTCATTTCAAAAAATGTAGAATGTTTAGGCACACCCACAGAAAATTAAGGAAAGCTATTTAGTTAGCTAGTGAGTTAGTTTTTCATGGGGGAGGGGTTCCAGTGAAACCTGAAAATCTGTCAGACAAATGAAAGAAAGACACTTAAAATAACCAGGCAATCTGGAAATGCAGCCAGTGGGGGGGCAGGGGGGTTGTTGTTAGTTTGACAATCTGGCACTAAGGAGAGCATGTTTTGATTTAGCAGAATAATTGAGAATCTCTATCAGATGGAGCAAAACAAAAGGAGCCATGACTTGCCTTATACAAAAGAAAACGGAAATTGGAAATGCATGCTTTGGAGTTTACAGCTAGATGAGGTTAAATGTGGAAAATGAAGAAGGGAGGGAGGGACGGAGGGAGAGGGAGGGATGGCCATTGAGAACTTTCCAGTGGTGGGAAGGACTGATGGACTCTTTATTTTTTAATATTTTATTTTGTTTTGAAGATGCGGGGTACAAGTCAGAATTAGGTACATAAGTGGTCTATGCGCAGGTGACGTTTGGGCCCCCATCTGGTCCTCACTTCCCCTGGTTTGCGCCCAGGTACCCTTTGTGTTGTTACGTGTTCCCCCCTCACCCCCAGAAGTGTCCCACAACTGCTGATCCCTCCCTTGTGCTATTGTGAGCAATGTTCAGGTCCCACTGAGGGACTCTTGAAAGAATTACTCTACCACTCAGTTTCAAGTTGCTCTCTGAATTTCAATATAAGGTAGCCCCTCTTGCCTCCAAATCTCTCCTAAAAGTTTGCTAAACATGCAACCTTGTTAGGCCATATTTAGGGGGAGAGAAGGGGCTGAGGAAGTGTCCAACAGGGTGATACAGGGCAGAAGAGGGGGCAGGATGCCCAGGAGGTGAAATGACGGGTGAGGGAGGGGCGTGGAATCAAGGCAGAAAATCAGAGCTAGGGGGAATCAAAAGAAACATATGTCCCCTCCCCTAAAATACAAGACTCTTTAGAGCTTTTGGTAGGGGCTTGGGTTTCATGACATTTGCAGGATAGGGGTTTGAGCAGAATTCTTTTATACCCCAAAGGTTGGGGAGACTCCAGAAGGTTGGAAGACCCTGTAAAATACATGGGAGTGGATGGGGGTTGAGTGGCAGGTCGAGGGGGACTCAGAAAATTGGTTAGAAGGATACACAGCACACAAAATTTACTCATGATGCGAAGATTATAGCAACATTTCTGGTCCTCTCTTTGTTCATCTGTATTTTGATTCTTCTATAGTGAACCCATATTACTTATATAATTTTTATTTGTTTATTTGTTTATTTTATTTTTTGAGTCTAAGTCTCACTCTGTGCCCAGGCTGGAGTGCAGTGGCACACTCACGGCCACCGCAGCCTTGACCTGCTAGGCTCAGGCAATCCTTCTGCCTCAGCCTTCCAAGTAGCTGGAACTACAACATGCGCCACCATGTCCGGCTCATTTTTCTTGATATATTGTAGAGATGAGGGCTCACCAAGTTGCCCAGGCTGGTCTCGAACCCATGGGCTCAGACAGTCCTCTCACCTGGGCCTCCCAAGTGCTAGGATTATAGGTGTGAGCCACAGCGCCTGGTCAAAAAAGCTTTCTTATTTTATTTTATCTTTTTTGAATTGGAGTCTCACTCTGTCACCCAGGCTGGAGTGCAGTGGCATGCTCACAGCCACCCCAGCGTTAACCTGCTGGGTTCAGGTAATCCTTCCACCTCTGCCTTCCAAGTAGCCAGAACTACAAGCATGCGCCAGCATGCCTGGCTAATATTTTTGATTTATTGTAGAGACGAGGTCTCAAAGTTGCCCAGGTTGGTCTTGGACTCCTGGGCTCAGGCAATCCTCTCACCTCACCCTCCCAAAGTGCTGGGATTACAGACTTGAACCACCGTGCCTGGCTTATAATTTTTTAAAAAAGAAAAATGTACTGAGGGCTAGGTAAATCCACAGGGACAGAAGGTTGTGTGGTGGTTATCGGAGCTGGGGAGAAAGGAGAATGGGGAGTGCTTAATGAGGACAGGGTTTCTTTTTGGGGAGATGAAAATGTTTTAGAACTGATGGAGGTGGTGGTTGTGCAACATTGGGAAGGCACTAAAGGCCACAGAGTTGTTTACCTTAAAATAGTTAATTTTCTTGTTATGTGAATTAAAACAATAAGAAAAACGAGAGGGCAAAATGTACCGAGGAAAAAATATACAAATAAATTAGACTCTGTCACTCGTCTACTGAAAGTCCTCCAGGGACGTCCCAACTCTCCAGCCTGGCTGCCAAGGCTCCAGCACAACTGCCCCTCCCTATAACCTTACTCTTCAGCAATACAAAACCGTGTGCTGGCTCTGAAAGGGCCTATTCTTTCCTGCCTCCATGCCTTTGAATGGGTCTGCTCTTTCCCTGGAATGCCCTCCCCTTAGTTACTTTCCACTCATCCTTCAAAACTCGGCTAAGCATCTTTGAGATGCTTTCCCTGATTCCGTAGTCTGGGAGTGCCTCTTTCCTGTACCTCAAGAGCCTTCTGGACGTTACTATATCAGGGTAGGTGATTGTCAACCCGTGGAGGACAGGACCTGGGCCTTTCCTCCTTTTACCCTCAGAATCCGGTCCGGAACAGACGCCACAATGAATGTGGAATGAATAAGAACAAACTCAGAACCACTGACACTTATTCGCCTCATTTTCTGATGTAAAAGGTTACTCTGGGCACAAAATTAAAAAAGGATTCAAAGCTGTTTAACTGACTTGCTGAGGCATTTATCAGAAGAACTGGGGATATTTTTTCTGTTCCTCCTCCGAGCTTCTTCCTTTTAATAAATTATTTAGGAATCGAAGCATGGATAAAAATTCTAAATAGGTTAATAAAAATGTCAGTCTAAGGTGCAAAATGATTCCATAGAGTACTTATGGGGTTGCAAAATACAATAGTCTTAGGAAAATAAAGCTAAGATTCAATTACTCTTGTGAAAAAACATGGTAGATATAAAATATTTTTAAAAATACTTAGCCTCCAAACTAAGAAATAGTATTATATACTAGGATGGTGTTAAAAAATACCTAAGTCTTGCAAGATTAACAATGTTCTGATTCCCTAAGGAAATAAAGGCTCCAGGCAAAAATCATCAGTGATTGCTGAGATTATTAGGTGAATGGTTGATAAGAAACTTAATGTGGGTAGATTAGGCTGTCAACCCCTGACCCTACCATATAACTTAAGCATTATTAAAAGTGGGACAGCCAGACATTAACTGCCTCCAAGTATGATGTAGCAGGAAGTACCCAACACCACTTAAGAAATATTCTTGCCAAAATAATTGAACCGAGCTTAACAATTTTTGAACCACTGGTTTGTGAGAAATGTGAAGAACAGAGATGAATGCAAATTGACACTATAAGGATATAAGCTATCAAGGCCAGGCTTGGTGGCTCAGCCTGTAATCCCAGCACTTTGGGAGGCCGAGGCGAGCGGATTGCCTGAGCCTGCGGGTTCAAGACCTGCCCGGGCAACTTGGCGAGACCTCGTCTCTACAATAAATCAAAAAATCAGCTGGGTGTGGCAGCGCGTGCCTGTAGTTCCAGCTACTTGGAAGGCTGAGGCGGAAGGATCGCCGGAGCCCAGCAGGTCGAGGCTGCGGTGGCTGGGAGAGGCCACTGAGTGAGACTCCAACTCAAAAAAAAAAAGAAGGGTGGGCAATTCTGCAAGGCAAATGTCTCAATTTCTTCAATAAATAAGTGATATGAAGAAAAAGAGAACAGGAAAATGATAGAGTCAAGGAGACTTAAAGACTTGAGACATGCATAAAAACACAAACAAACAAAAGGCATTTGGTGACGATTTGGGAAAATTTATATGGATTGGGTATTAGATAATACTACGAAATGATTGTTAACTTTATTACATGTGATCATGATATTGTGGATTTTTTTAAAGTTCTCATTTTTTCTCTTTTTTTTCCGGTCAAGTGCAGTAGTGAGAAGGAGGGAGAGAGTAGAACTAGGAGTTCAATCTGTAACTGATTGTGAGCAATCAATTGAGATAATTCACAAGTTCTCATCTTTTAGAGATTGAAATATTTATGGTGAAATGATACAATACCTTGAATATACTGTAAAATGCTCTTCCAAAAATGTGTGGGTGGGGATAGACAAAATGATGACACAGAATATTAAAAGTTATGACTCCAAGTGATTATGGACACATGGGGCTTATTATGCTATTCTTTCCCTTTTAGTGTATGTTTGAAATTTTCCATAATAAATTGTTAAAAATAAAGCTAACATTCAGCAGCAATGTGGCAGTGTTAATAAGCCTGTGTACTGAGCCAGGATTCAGTGGTTGTCAGACCAAAGGAAAGATTGTGGCTTTGGAGTCAGGAGGCATGAGTCTGAATCCCAGTTCAGCTATTTACTAGCCCTGTTATATTGGGAAAGTTACTTACTTCTCAGAATCTGTTTTCTCTTCTGTAAATAGGGATAACATTACGGACATCAAAGGTTGGAGGAAGAAAAGTGCCAGGCATAAAATACATGCTCTATAAGTTAACTACCTTATACTAAGCCACTTATTCTTAATGTTTTGTATTGGTTATTGAAATACATTTAAAAATCCAAAGTGCATGAAGAGTAAGATTCCCCTCATCACACTCCCCAATCTCACTGTCCAGAAAAAGGAACCTCTACTGAGAGTTTACTGTGTATCTTTCTGGCCTTTTTCTTTACTCCTATAAATATATACAAGTATACACATCCACATACATATGGCATCTTTTTAAACAAAAATGAAATCATGCCGGGCGGTGGCTCAAGCCTGTAATCCCAGCACTGTGGGAGGCTGAGGCAAGAGGATTGCCTGAGCCCAGGGGTTCATGACCAGCCTGGGCAACTTGGCGAGACCTCATCTCTACGATAAATAATAAATTAGCCGGGCGTGGTAACGCGTGCCTGTAGTTCTGGCTACTTGGAAGGCTGAGGCAGAAGAATTGCCTGAGCCCAACGTGTTGACGCTGGGGTGGTTGTGAGCGTGCCACTGCACTCCAGCTTGGGCAACAGAGTGAGACTCCGACTCAAAAAAAAAAAAATGAAATCACACATATAAATTGTTTTGCTATTTATTTTTTCAACATTACAGTACATATGATTCTGTTTCTTTTTTTTTTTGCATTGGAGTCTCACTCTGTCGCCCAGACTGGAGTGCAGTGGCCGCTCCCGGCCACCACAGCCTCGACCTGCTGGGCTCCGGCGATCCTTCCGCCTCAGCCTTCCAAGTAGCTGGAACTACAGGCGCGCGCTACCACGCCCGGCTAGTTTTTGATTTATTGTAGAGATGAGGTCTCACTTGCCCAGGCGGGTCTCGAACCCACGGGCTCAGGCAATCCACTCACCTCAGCCTCCCAAAGGCGCGGGATTACAGGCTGAGCCACCGAGCCCGGCTTAGCCTTTTTAAATACCTGATTCTCCTCTGTGAAGTCTTTGAGGGCAGGTGACATAGCTCTGTTTGTTGTTTGGTTGTTTGTTTCCTATCCGCAACCTCCATTCCATGGCACCGTTTCTGATGTATACAGACATGGCAAAATGTGTGGGAAAGTGAAAGGTGCCATTAAAATCCTCTTCTTGTTTTCTAGTTGGCAATTCACCTTATCCTTTTTAAGTTGAAATGAGCCATACTCTTTCATATTTATTCTAGGAGAGCTTTTGTTATTTGCTTATGAGTTTTTCTTCTTTTCTTGACTATTAGCTTTGGCACAAGGACTGAGTTTTAGTTAAATTTAGATCCAGTAACCAATAAATAACTTACTGATGATTGTGAATATAGCTAATGAATATGAAAGCCATACCTAGAAGTCACATTCACTAGCTCTTGCCCATGCATCGCTAACCTCTGAGCAGAATCACAACTACACAACAGTTCATTATTTTCTAAGTGATGTTTATACCACGAGCATAGCCTGTTGGCATTTAGAAATGGACAACCCTCATATAAAAATACTTTACAGTTACCTGATATAACAAACAGGTCCCAGAAGACTAGAGGGGCTTGGAATATCCAATTTTAGCAAAACTGTTTGAAATCATAGAATCTCTATCACAATAGTTATCATTAACTATATCATGACATCTGGCATTTTCTCATTTGTGTATGTATTATTGAATCTCGGCATACATGAGAAAGATGGTAAATACTGGATCATCATGGAATGATTTATCACTGAAATATCCACTGTTCATTACTTCCCCTAAACCATCTGCCCAGATTGTCACCTTTTTAAGTGACCAACACATAAATGGATTTCCCTTTTGTGCTCCTCAGACCGCAGGGGGTTATAAGGAAGTTTTTCTTGTTTTGTTTTTTTGGTTTTGTTTTTTTTTTCAATATCCCTCTTGAGCTAATGCTGCCTGCCTGACTGTCTTGAATATGTAATCGGCCTATCTGTAGTGTGGTATACCACAAGAAAGGCCAATTTTGTAGCTAGATAAACTGGGTTTGAACCAAGGCTACTCTGCTTTCTACCTATGTGTCCCCGAGCAAGTCACTAAGCCTCATTTTGACTCAGTTTTCTCTCCTACAAAGTAGGTATGTTAGCTTGCAGGGATTTTTAAAGTTGAAATTGGAAGATTTTATGTGTTAATATATGAAGTCCTTAGCAGGTAGGCCCAGAAGTAAATGGCTGTTATTATTATTGTGATTGGGGTTGTTTTGTTTGTTTTTTGTTTTGGGGTTTTTTTTTTTAGTTGGAGTCTCACTCTGTAGCCCAGACTGGAGTGCAGTGACCACTCCCGGCCACCGCAGCCTTGAACCACTGAGCTCCAGCAATCCTTCCGCCTCAGCCTTCCAAGTAGCTGGAACTATAGGCGCATGCTACCACATCCGGCTAATTTTTTGATTTATTGTAGAGATGAGGGCTCGCCAAGTTGCCCAGGCGGGTCTCGAACCCACGGGCTCAGGCAATCCACTCACCTCAGCCTCCCAAAGCGCAGGATTACAGGCTGAGCCACGGAGCCCGGCTGTGATTGTTTTCAAGCATTATGCTCAGTACTTTATCTGAAGTATTTTATAGAATATATACAACAGCCTTCATGTAAAGCATTATTCTTATTCCCATTTTACTGGTAAGAAAATTGAGGTTTAGAGAAGTTAAGTAAACTGTTTCAAATCCCTCTGTTAGTAACAGCTAAGTCAGGAGTTTAAACCTCGATTTTCCTAATTCCCAAGACCACCCACTTAACCATCACACGCTATTCCCTTACCCATTATGTGCCTCCTGCCTTCTCCCTGGGCCTTCACGTCCGGCAGATGGATGGATCCAGGGCACTGCAGATAATGAAGTTGCCTTCCAGCCTGTCACTTCATTACTCAAGGAGCTGATTCACAGCCCTGAAACTCCTGTGCCTTGTCCGCCTCATCCACCCACACCCTCCTTGCTCTTACACTGAGCACAAGCGCAGCCTGCTTTGGCCCTGTGAGGTGAGGAGTAATGACAGCACCTCCCAGTTTATTTATCAGAAGAGCCTTAAGCTTTTAATAAATGACCATTTCAGAAATACAATTCCAGAGATCTCTTGGAGGGCTATAATTGGAGATGGTGTTGTCACTAGTGGCGACGGAAAAGCTGACTCTATTTGTTTCGCTGCCCTCCTGCGTTCCCTTCAGGTACCACATAAAAGCATTAAAAAAAAATAGCTTAGCCTAAGCCATGCCTGAATGCCTAAGATCTCCTGAAGGGAGAAACCGTTTCTTCCTCACTCTCTGTTACAAGGTTGAGGCCATCCTTAAAACGGAAATGCCTACTGTAATGACTCACTGGTGGCTTCCTAATGGCCTGTTTTGTTGTTAAATGTCTCATTTTACATGATAAATCATTGTACCATTGCATCCATTGCGTGTCACTAGGCTAAAAACATACCTTGGCTGCAGCTGATCTTTCCAGAAGCAACCCCAACCTACACACAACGCTTGTTCTTGATTCTTCTTGTATTAGGTGACTTGCCTGCAGACTCCAGCTCCTTAGGGTAGGAACTTTTGTTATTTGTTCAACACAAGCCATTCTATGAGAAAGCTCTGGGCACACAAGAGTAGCACATAAATAAATCTACCTCAGAGCCAAAGCTAGAGAGAGCGTGGAAAATGTCATCATTTGAGAAATTAAAGATACAATTGCTTAATGAATCTGAACACAACATTAATTTCAAATTTAAAATAAAGGTGTATTTTTAAACTCTGATAATTCGCTCCAGGAGAGGCATTGCTTTCTTCAATATAAATGATGGAGAGGCTTTTTATTCGCAAACCAAATTATACATAAAATAATGGCTTGAATGTCTCTAAAACTAGAGTAACTCAGCTTTGGGGCTGCAATATTATGGAGCCAATAAAATGATCCTTACGAAAACTACATAATGATGGGGGGAAGTAACATGCAAAATATTAACTGCTTTTTAAAAATAACTAGAAGCCGGGCTCGGTGGCTCAGCCTGTAATCCCGCGCTTTGGGAGGCTGAGGTGAGTGGACTGCCTGAGCCCGCGGGTTCGAGACCCGCCTGGGCAACTTGGTGAGACCTCGTCTCTACAATAAATCAAAAACTAGCTGGGTGTGGTAGCGTGCACCTGTAGTTCCGGTTACTTGGAAGGCTGAGGCGGAAGGATCACGGGAGCCCAGCAGGTCAAGGCTGCGGTGGCCGGGAGTGTGCCACTGCACTCCAGTCTGGGGGACACAGTGAGACTCCAACTCAAAAAATTAAAAATTAAAAAATTTTTAAAATTTAAAAAAAATAAAAATAACTAGAAAAACAAATCTACCGTATGCATGGAAGATGCAGAAAAAGGAAACAGGGGATGCAGAGTGACATATAAAGTATTAATTTATAACATCTCAATCAATTGACACTTAAAAGGTGTGTCTTGGACAGGTATGGTGGCTCAAGCCTGTAATACCAGCACTTTGGGAGGCAGAGGTGAGAGGATTGCCTGAGACCAGGGGTTCGAGATCAGCCTGGGCAGCTTGGCGAGACTTGCCTCTATAGAAATAAGAAATTAGCCATGCATGGTGGCTTGTGCCATAGTTCCAGCTACTTGAATGACTGAGGCAGAAGGATTGCCTGAGTTCAGCAGGTCAAGACAGTGGTGGCTGTGAGCATGCAACTGCACTCCAGCCTGGGCAACAACAGAGTGAGACTCCGATCAAAAAAAAAAAAAAAGTGTCTTGTCCCCTTGTGATTACTCATACACGAAGAGATGGAAATAAAAATTTCTAGATTTAAAAGACCCTGCGCTAGTCATGAGACAAAAAGAATTAGGGAGCATGCGTATACCAGGAGATATTTTCCCCCTGTATTAATCAGGTTAGGATAGGCTGTGCTACAGTAATGAACCAACCTCCAGATTTCCACAACTTCTTATATATTGTTTCATACCCTGTGGTCCCACTAGCTCTAAGATACTTCCAAGTATTGACCCATGTTAACAATACTTGGAGATAGGACTGTCAGGGAGGTGATTACAATTAAATGAAGTCATAAAGATGTGGCCCTAATCTTTGTGGCTGGTGCCTGCTTTGGAAGAGAAAGATGCATTAGAGCTCTGGCTCCCTTTCCACGTGCACAGAAGAAAGGCCATATGGGGATACAGCGAGAAGATAGTTGGCTTCAAGCCAGGAAGAAAGCCTTCACCAGAAACCAGATTTACTGGTACTTTTCACCACACCTATGAGAAGATAAATATCTGTTGTTTAAGCCACCCAGTCTGTAGTATTATTTTACGGAAGCCCAAGCAGACTAACACAATTAGGTGAGCTCAAATGTGACATGCATCACATCTGCCCACAGACCATGGGCCACAACTTGTCAAATAGCTCGGCCTAACTGCATGGAAGCTGGAAAGTTCCATTTCTCATATGTCCAGAAGGAGAACAGAAATAGGTATGAGTGAATACTAGTAATGGCTTCCATACCTCCACACATACACCTCCACATACATACACATAGTTTAGTGAGAACTAAATAAGCTCTCAACTGGGGAAGAAGAGAGATGGAACTTTGGAAAAATAAAGAAAACAAGAACCAGTAAGCAATTAGTGTCACTTTCACTCCTCCTGGATTTAGTCTCAAGGAACAAAAAGTACATGAGATGAGTCCTCTTGAAATTGTTGGTAATTCTGAGAGTAGATGGATTGACTTGTTTCTATTCTGGAGATTTCTGAAAGCAGGAGGTTCCCCAACATGCCATGCATTTTCACAGCACAGGGAAATCATATTATGGCATACTGGAGTGGTGAAATGTAGCTACAATCCTCAGCAGGTATTTCAGTAGAAGTTTTCTGTTGAGGTCTCAAAAAGCTTTGACACCCTAATATGGTCTCAATGGTTATCTCTCCCCAAAATTCACCTTGTTGTTATCTAATTTTCAGTGGAATACTATTATTAAGAGGGTGGTCTTTCGGGGTAATTAGGCCATGAGATGTCTACCCCCATGAATGAGGATTAATGTCATTATAAAAGAAGCTTGAGGGAGCTTGTTTTGCCCTTCCACCATGTGAGAACATAGCTAGAATCCACCAGCTATGATGCAAAGAGCCCTTATCAGACGACAGATCTGCTGGCACCTTGATCTTGGACTTTTCTGCCTCCAGAACCATACAAAATATATATATATTTGTTGTATATAAATTAACTATTCTAAGGCATTTTATGATATAACAGCCTGAATGGACTAAGACACACCCTAAGATGAACATAAAGAGAAACTCAGGTGATCGGGTCAACTGGTGGCCTGGAAGTTACATTGGTGAGGAAAACGGCAGCCTCTATTAAAAAGCTCCCTAATATTATACTCTGCAAGATAGAGTTAATAATTGGAAATGCTGACACAGAACTGGGATTTATAGCTTCAATAAAGACAATGGGATTCCATAATAACAGAGGTCATGTGGCATTACTTAACAGACAGAGGCAAGATGGATGAAATTACTGTGAGGGAAAGCAAAGCCAAAGTAGCAACCTGGGTGTCTTGACCTTGCAAAGATCTGTGACTACAGTGAACAGACCACAGTATTGCTAGGAGCAGGATAGATGTCCAGTAGTCTGTGGCATGTAAGGATATCCCTCCTATGTAAGGAATAAGTTGTTGCATCTTGTATCCCACAGCTCTAAAAACAATGCAAAGTATTCGGTGGGCTCAGTTGAATTTTACAGCATATACCACACCTGGGAATATTGCCCTAGTCTATTCATCAGGTGATTCCAGAAGGTGCCAGTTTTCTGTGGCACTCAAAACAATAAAAGATTCTGCAGCAGTTACAGGATGCAGTGCAAGGTATTTTGCCATGAATGCCATTTAACCCAACAGATATAATGGTGCTAGAAACATTCCTGTTGAATAAGAATATAGAGCATTGTCCCTGACAGGCCTCAATAGAAGAGTCAAGTGCACATCCCTTGTGTTCTAACAAAGCCAAGTCTTCTGTAGGATAAAACTAGTCACCATTTGAAAAACAATTCTTGGAGCGCTGAAGAACCCTAGCAGAGTCTAAAGGTTGACCAAAAGACACCAAGTAATTATGTGTCTGGAATTATCCATTTGGAGCTCATATTATCAGATCTTCTATGTTGTCCTAAGATGGACCTTATCTAAGACTTAAATGAGCCATTAGATTGATTGATTTGAGTGACATAATGCTCGTCATTGTAACTCCGTTGCCATAAAGTCCCTAAAATCTAGAATCAACTGGCCAAAAACCAAGAGGTACAAGTAAGATACGCAATGCTCATCACCACTTCCAGTTTCTAGTTTTCAGAATTTGTTCTTGTTCCTAAAACTTTAGACTTTGCCAGGTTAGAATCCATTCAATCTGAGTCTACAATCACAACCTTGCCATTTGGGGCTCCTCATGTCATTAGAACATCAAGAAAGGAAAGGAGTTATATTGGCAGTTGTAATAACTGATCCTGTAAACATCAGGAGGTAGGGCTGCCTCTGTCCAACGGGAGAAGGGAGTACATATGAGGATTCTAGGAGATTCTCTGGGGCATCGACTAGTGCTTTAATGCTAAGGAAAAACTGTAAATGATGAACTGCAGAAACCACGGTTCTGCAAAGGCAAAATAAGGACACAAATCTCGTAGAGAAGAAGTTCTGAGTTACCCTACCAGGTCAGCCAACCCATCTGTACTGAAGTACTGGATGAAGGTAAGGGGAATACAAAACAAGGTGAAGAGATGATTATTAATTATGGTCCCAGAAAAAGTTGCAGAAGTAGCAGCTGAATCTTATCCCATTACCTCTCTTGTTTAAGCCTTCTGTGGATTTAGGGAAATCGCCACAATTTTGAAGTCTCTATGACTGATCAAACATAATGAAGGCCACAAGCAGACTGTGTGGTTCCCCCTTACACTTGGCCCGAATATAATTAAATGAAAAATTCCAGAAATAAACAATTCATACGTTTTAAATTGGGTACCATTCTGAGTAACATAATTAAGTCTCATACCGTCCAACTCCATCTTACGCAGGATGAGAATCAACCCTTTTTCCAAAATATCCTCAGTGTATATATTTACTTGTCTTTTGGTCACTAAGTTGCAATCTTAGTTATCAGATTAAAATAAAAGATAGCATTTATGGAGTTTATTACTGTCTGTGGTTTCATCCATTCACTGGGGTTCATAGAGGGTACCCCCCCACATATAAGAGGGGACTACTGTATAGTGAATAGCTCTTATACCCAAATTCACATTTTCCCTCCAAACATTTATTTCAGCCATGAATGCAACAATAAGCTTCATGCAGTTTTAGATAACAGCACTTCACCTCAGTTGCACTGCAAGCCTTTCTGACTTGCATCTGTAAGAATTCACTTGGTGCTCACACGCGGAAATCCTGAAAATACAAGGGAACTAACATTTTGCAAGGAAGCTAGTGAACGACAGAGGATGGGAACTGGTGAGGAGACTAAATGCTCCTCTCCTCTGCCCTGTTGGTAGACAATTCCGAAACACAGTACACTTGGTCTTCAGAGGGAAATGACCAAACCTAGTCAGCTTACATTGCTGATCAAATCAAGAATGTGCCTTTCCAGATTGCTTCACTGGTAAACATGCCAAATATTTAAAGATGCAATAATATGAATCCTTTACAAATTCTTAAAAAAATAGAAGAGGAGAGAATGCTACTTGATGCAGTCTAGGAGGCCAGCTGTTACCCTGATACCAAAACCAGACAAAGACATCGCAAGAAAACATCATACCAATATCCCTTATGAATATAGATGTCAGCATCCTCAACAAACTACTACCAAGCCAAATCTAGCAACGTATAAAAAGTATTACAGACCATGACCAAGTAGGATTTATCCCAGGAATGTAAGACTGATTTAACATCTAAAAGTCAATCAATGTAATACAACATTATCAATAGAATAAAAAAGCGAAGACCAAATACATCCAACAGACGCAGAAAAAGCATGTGACAAAATCCAAGACCCTTTTGTGATTGAAAGAGCCAACAGATTGGGCAAGCCCCTCAGGTCCCTCCAACTATGGGAGCTTTTCTGTCCTCTCAATAAATCCTACTTTCTCAAAAGAAAGAAAGAAAGAAAGATCCAACAGATTAAAAGGAAACTTTCTCAATCTGATAAAGTGCATCTATGAAATTCACAGATAACATCAAACTCAATGTTAGAAAATTGGAACTTTTCCCTTTGTGCACAAGATCAGGAACAAGACAAGAATGCCCACTCTCCACACTTCCATTCCACATTGTACAGGAGGTACCAGACCAAGAAATTAGGCAAGAAAATAATTTGAATTAATAAACAAGTTCAGCAAGATCGCATGGTACAAGACTGTCATACTGCAAAATACTAGCAATTAAATAATCTGAAAATAGAATTAAGAAAACAATTCCAGAAAGGGGAAAAAACAAACAATCCCACTAAAATGTGGGCAAAGGACAAGAACAGACACTTCACAAAGAATTACATACAAGCAGCTAACAAACACATGAAAAAATATTCAACCTTACTAATCAACAGAGAAATGCAAATCAAAATTATAATGAGATACCACCTAACACTAGTAAGGAGAGCTATCAATTTAAAGTCAAAAAACAACAGGTGCTGGCATGGCTGCAGAGAAAAGGAGATGCTTCTACACTGTTGGTGGGAATGCAAGCTAATTCAACCTCTATGGAAAGCAGTGTGGCAATTTCTCAAATAACTAAAAATTGAGCTTCACACGATCCAGCAATCCCTCTCCTGGGAATATACCCAGGGGAACATAAATTGGTCTACCAAAAAGACACCTGCACATGCATGTTTATGGCAGCACTATTCACAATAGCAAAAACATGGAACCAATCCAGATGCCCATTGAAAGTGGATTGGAAAAAGGATACATGGTGAACTATTACGCAGTCATAAAGAAGATCAAATCATGACCTTCCCAGCAACTTGGATGCAGATGGAATTTACCATATTAAGTGAACTATCTCAGAAACACAGAACTGAATGCCACATGTTCTCACTCATAAGTAGGCCCTGAACGCTGGGCACATCAGCACAAGGGTGGACTCAGCAGATGCTGGACATTGCTAGGGGAGGGAGGGGGTACATGGCAACACACTCACTCAGTTAGAAGCCCAGACTTTGCCTATATACAACCTACTTATGTAGTAAATCCCCACATGTACCCCACAGTGCTCAAATAAATAAATAATAAGCAAATAAATAAAAATAGTGCCTTCCACCACAGTAGAAGCTTGGTTAGATAAATTATGTGTACCAATTACATGTGTGATATTTATTCATTGACTCAGAAGATGTTATTTGAGTAAAAACAAGCCCCAAAATTGTGTGTATATTTGTACTTTACATGTGTATATGCAAAAGAAATGAAGGGATATTAACACTGGTATCTCTGAGAAGTAACATTGCAAGTGTTTGTTATATTCTTCTTTGTGTTTTTCTGCTATTACCATCTAAATTTTGTATACTGAACATATTGTTATGGGTTGAATTGTGTTCCCTAAAAAGATTCGTTGAAGTCCTAACCTCTAGTATCATAGACTGTGACTTTATGTATTTGGAAATAAAATCTTTGCAGATATAATGAGTACAATAGAAATGAGGAAATGCTAAAGCAGGGTGGGCCCTCCTTTCAATGACTAGTACACTTATAAGAAGAGAAGAGATGGGCCAGGCGCGGTGGCTCATGCCTATAATCCCAGCACTTTGGGAGGCTGAGGCGGGAGGATTGCCTGAGCCCATGGGTTCAAGACCAGCCTGGACAACTTGGCGAGACCTTTGTCTCTACAGTAAATCAAAAAATTAGCCGGGCATGGTGGCGTGTGCCTGTGGTTCCAGCTACTTGGAAGGCTGAGGCGAAGAATCACCTGATCCCAGCAGGTCGAGGCTGCGGTGGCCATGAGTATGCCACTGCACTCCAACCTGGGTAACGGAGTGAGACTCCAACTAAAAAAAAAAAAAAAAGGAAGAGAAGAGATACAGCCACATGAGGGAAGAACATTATGTGATAATGAAAGAAAAGATTAAGGCACTGCATCTGCAAGCCAAGAAACACCAAGGATTGACAGTCACCAGTAGAAGCTGGGACGAAGTGAAGAAGGATTATCTTCCACAAGTTCCAGGGGCAGTAAAGCCCTGCTAACAACCTTGATTTTAGACTTCTAGTTTCCAAAACTGTGAGAGAATAATTTTTTGTTATTTTAAGCCAAAACAAACAAAAATTCCACGTGATCAGTAGTATCAAAAAGAATAAAATGCTTTAAAATATTTTAACAGCCAGCCTGGGCAACTCCAACTCAAAATATATATATATTTTAACAGAAGAAATGTAACATTTATACTTTAAGGCTATAAAACATTGTTTAAATAAATTAAAGAGAGACTAAATAGATGGAACGACATCCATGTTCATGAGTCAGAAGCCTTAATGTTGTTATCATGACAGTACGCAACCAAAGTGGTCTATAGAATCAACACAGTCCTTATTAAAATGCCAACTGACTTCTTTGCAGAAGAAATTAACAGACTGACTCTAAAATTCATATGTAAAGTCAAGGGTCTCAGAATAGACAAAACAATCTTGAAAAAGGTGAACAAAATTGGAGGACTCACATTTTTCAATTTCAAAGCTTACTAGCAAGCGATAGCAATCAAGATGTTGTGGCACTGACATAAGGATGGACATATAAATAAATGATTAAATAGAATCAAGAATCCAGAAATATGTCCTCATAATTCTCAACAAGGGTACCAAGACAATTCAGTAAAGAGAAGAATAATACATCAAATTGTTCTGAGACAACAGGAGATACACATGTAAAAGATAAATGTGAGCCCCCTCCTAACACACAAGATAAAATCACTGACTCAAAAGAGATCATAGACCCACCTGTACGTATGAGCTAAAACTATAAAACTCTAAAAAACATAACAGGAGTACATATTCATGACTGTGGATTAGACAAAGTCTTCTCAGATTTAATAACAAAAGCACAAGTGACAGAAGAAGAAATAGGTAAGTTGACCTTTTCATCAAAATTTAAAACTTTTGACCAGACTCGGTGGCTCAGTCTGTAATCCCAGCACTTTGGGAGGCTGAGGCGAGTAGACTGCCTGAGCTTACAGGTTCGAGACCAGCCCAGGCAACTTGGCAAGACCTCATCTCTACAATAAATCAAAAATTAGCTGTGCATGGTAGTGCGTGCCTGTAGTTCCTGCTACTTGGAAGGCTGAGGTGGAAGGATCACTGGAGCCAAGCAGGTCAATGCTGGGGTGGCCATGAGTGTGCCACTGTACTCTAGTCTGGGCAATGGAGTGAGACTCCAACTCCAAAAAAAAAAAATTTTTAAACTTTTGTGCTTCAAAGGTATCATCAAGAAAGTGAAAAGACACTGCATGGAATGGAAGAAAATATTTACAAGTCATATATCTGATTAGGTACTTGTATCTAGAATACATAAAGTATTCTTACAAACCAGTAATAAAAAGACAACCCAATTTTAAAAAGGAAAAACAATCTGAATAGACATTTCTCCATCCTTTATCTCTATAAGGCTTGAGTTCTAGGCCTGAAAATCCTATTTTCAGGAAGCGTTAATGTTGGTTTTTAGCAAAGGATTGACAGCCATTCAAACAACTACTAGCTGTTCAAACTTTGCTTGGAAGAAGAACAGACAGATGGCAGAACGTCTTTTGTGAGTGGAACTGGTTTGATTCTGGATCTAAGACAGTACAAGTTCCCTAAAGGCAAAAATGCACCTGCCTCCTGTACAGAGTCTAGAGCAGAGATCTGCAAACTTTTTCTGTAAAGAGCTGGAGAGTGAGATATTTTTGGTGTTGTGTTACAAGGTGTCTGTCACAGCTATTCACCTGATTCGATTAGCATAAAAGTAGCCCAAAGATACCTTAGACAATTTAAAAAGGACTGTATAAATGTGGCCATGTTCCAATAAAGCTTTATTTATAGAACCTGAATTTCTTATCATGGAAACTTGACTTTCGTATAATTTTCATGTGTTGTGAAACAGTATTCCTGTTTTTTTCCCAACCATTTAACATTGCAAAACCATTCTTGTGAGCCATGTAAAAAGAGGTGGTAGGGCAGATTTGGCCATAGTCTGCTATCTTTTCCTCTAGAGTAGTAAAATGACTTGGAGGACGAGGTGAGTTGAGGGTCACAGATAGGGCACCTATGCTAATGACAGATAGGTCGCCCTTTTATGCTAATGCTTGGCATCAAAAGAACAGGACCACTCACAGCCTGGAACGATGGGCACCCGACTTAGGAACTAGTGTGCCCCCAAATAGTACTGTGTTCCTGGTGTGTGTGTGTATGTGTGTGTGTGTGTGTGTGTGTGTGTGTGTGTGTGTGTTCATGCATGTACATACCCACACAGTCAATTCCAAATTACTCTAAGACTCACAGAGAAGAAAGAAATTCCCCCACACTGACTCTGTATTCTTTTCTTCCACGAAGACAAAGACTTACAATGTGTTTAATTTTCTAATTTTTAAAAAATTGTGTGTTTTGAACATCCAGGGTTAAACAAGAGCATCAATTCTAATGCTAGAGTTTCCATATGCCCTCAGAGAAAGATTGGTATACTTAGTCTTGAAGGGTAAACCCTTGAGGAACATTCTCTATAAGGTCAGAGAGGAAACTAGAATCTGAATCCAGAGATAGCAACTCTCAGCAGAAGAAAGTATTTAATATCGATGTAAAATAGCCTTTTTATTTCCCCCTCAGCTAAATCCGCTTACTGCCAGAGGAAAGCAAACAGGTGTCCTCTGAGACTTGAAGCATAGCCTGAAGCAGTCTTCCATAAGGGCAACATTTCTTTGAAATCGAGAGCTTTATTTTAGAAACCCACGTAAATTTGTATTCCATTCCATAACATAGCTATGTGTTTGTTTTCATATAAAAATAGCACGTTAAACTGTTTACCATCAAGGAAAACTGGCCCTCTTTGAAGAGAATCATGTTTACCCTGTAGCTCTGAGAACCCCAGGCAAACCACCTCACTCCCCAAGGGCACAAGTACCCAAATTTGAGGAGCTAAAAAGCACAGCAGGTCATGGCTTTACATTATTTCACACAGGCACTGAATATTCGCTTTTTATTAATAGGGCACAACTGAAATGGGTTTAGAGACCCTACAGTAGGGTGTGCACTGGTTCTCAAAGTGTTGACTATGTCAACATCGCCTGGAAACTTATTGAAAATGCAAATTCTCAGCCTCACCATGGATCTATTGAATCAGAAAGCCTGAGGGTGGGGTCAAGAATCTATGTGTGATAAACCCTCAAAGGGATGATTCTAATATTTATTCAAATATGAGAACTGCTATCATGGGAGGAGTTTGAAGGAGCCATAAAAACTGTTTAGCTTTACTGTGAATGTGGTAGGTTCCCTAACCTCTCCTTGCCATTTTATCCCTATCTGTACAATCAGGCTCCACTTCCTTCTCAAAGATGCCTGAGAACGAAGTCAGATCCACTCAGAAGACGTATACCACCAAGCACAGCACCTGACGGTCAGATGGCCATGGTGAGCACTGTTTCTCTCTTTTCCCAACTCATCCAAATAATAAAATTGAGATGTATAACTGAAAGTAATCATCAATATCCTTGAGAGACACAACTGAAATATTTCCCTCAAGAGACCATCCCCCCCAACCCATGTCCATTCTTTGCTAAGGTATGGTCTGGTCATGTGGCTCTTTGAGCTGTGGTTACCATGGTTCCTAGCTTTGTCCCCCTCTCCTACCTTGGGGAAGTAAATCAATCAATCTCAATCTCTCTCTATCTCTCTCTCTCTCTCTCTCTCTCTCTCTCTCTCTCTCTCTCTCTCCATTCACCATTGCCTTGCTAAGCTATGGTCTGTCTGGCCATGTGTTCTTTGAGCTATGGCCAGGCCATGTGTTCCTAAGCTTTGGGCCCCTCCCCTACCTTGGAGAGGTGAATCTCCTCTCTCTCTCTCTCCCTAATTTACTTTCTAAATAAACTGTATTTTCCAATCTAAAAAGAAAAAAAGAAAGAAAGAGAGAAAGAAAAATGCAGTGGTTTAGCTGGTTAGGCTAATAAAAGATGCAAACTACAACTCCGAATGAGTTATGGACAGAATGAGTCTATAAGTCTGTACAATAAATCTATAAGTCTGTAAAATAAGTCTTCTGGTTCTTTAGAGATAGTCTTCGGTTACATTCAATGAAGGTAGCATCATGGAGTTACTCATCATTCCAGATCCTTTAAAATCTTTAGTTATGTCTAAACAGCATTCACATACATACATACACACACATTTGCATATTTGTATAACATTGACAGAGTTAATTTTGCTGTAATTTGGAGATCATGTATCCTGCAAAGGGAGACTGCCTGGACATGAACCCCAGCTCCTTCACTTAGCTGTTTGACACCGGTCAAATAAAGCAATCTCTCTCAGTTTTAGTTTTCTCACCTATGAGATGGGGATAATAAAAGTTCTTTCTTGATACAGTGGTTGCAAGGATTATAGTAATTAATATACTAATATGTTAGCCCATATTTATTGCTAAATATATGCTAGATATTATTAGAAGTAGCTTCGTTATGGGACCACAGAAGGTTGTGGATGAATAAACTTTGCCATTTTACTATCTCTCACAGGAGGAATTAACGTTCTAGGTTGGACAGTGATACAAACATTCATTCAACATGGATTCATTCATTCAACCACTTGCATTTATAGAATGCCTACCAGGTGCATAGCCCAGCTGTACTCTTAGTCCAATGGGAAACACAGACACACAGGTAATTAAGAGTTTGTGTTGGGAGGAGAATAAATAAGATATAATGAGAAACAGAAATAGTTTACTTCACAAAGAAATTAAGACTGTCAAGGAAGATAATTTTTTAGGAATCCGAGAGAAGTTGAGCTCAGCTATAACTAAAAGACATTTATACACTTTAAGGAGTACTAGACACACAGAGTTACAATTCCTTCCTATGTAGTAAAAATATTTTTGAGAACTTTATTTTTGCTAGAAATTGTAGACAAATGCATTTCTGCTGTAATGTCAAATATACTCTAAAAAACATGTACTACATGTAAAAATAACCGGTTTATGGGAAAAACAGGATTGGAGCTAGCCAACCTAAACCTGTGAAACTTTATAACCTAAATCTTAATATATATATATAATAATCGTAATTTTCAAAATACTAGCATGGATGAAACCTACTATCTTTTGTAAGCTCTCTACCTTGGGGCTTGTGTTTTTCTCACGGATGTAGATCCTTGAAGATGCTTGCTTCTAGTAGAGGGCAGTTTCACCCAAATTAAAACTAAAATAGTACCTTTTTACAGTCATCATTTCTTAAAGTACAGGGGAAAATGTCTTCACAGCATCTTAATTGGCACTTGCAGTCTCTTTTAATAACATAACATAATGAAAAGTTAGCAGTTCTCAAAGTGACTAAATAAGCCATTTCTCTCACTAAAGGAAGGCATGTCAGCTAGAGTTTTTAATTTTTTTATTAAGATTTTTATATATTGCTAAATTTTCCTCTTTAATTGTAAGAAAGCATCCATCTGATCATTTTAAATTATTAACATTTTTGGCAAATTCATATATGTATTAATACAACTTCCTATTATTTTGACATCATTGCCTTATTTACCAATTACATTAAGAAATTTGCTTCAGAACCAACCTTATAATCAGGCACAGTCCCAAACCTCAAAGAATTCAGTTTACTAGGAAAATTAGTCACACAAACTGAAGTGGTACCACCTTGAAATGCTGCTTTATTAAAAAGATAAGTGCTAGAAGAAATCATGGTAGACAGTGATTAACTTTCTGTAGCTAATTTAAAAGGTTTCTCGGGTTGAAGAAAAAGCATGCAAAAGATAAAATAAGATGTTTCTACGCAGAGAAGTGTATCTAGGGAGGGCATTTAAGGCAACTCAAAATTCAAAGACGCAAAATCACTCTTTAGAGGACACAAAGAAAAAAACACATAAAGACCCTGCCTCTCACTTCTCAACAATTTTTTGATGCTTCACTCCTGATTCCTATAGTTCTAATAATCATTGAGAAAATTTGGGCCAAGTCATATTTATTCAAACTCAGTTTCCCTGTTTCCCTGCAAGATGAATGCTTTTGCAGAACACAGATGAGCTGCTATCAAGAAAACTGTCTCCAAAGTTGGGTTTGGTTACTGTCCTAGGTAATGAATAGTAACAATGCACTCTAAAGAGTGGATACCAGAAGTCTACTTGAGGAAGAAGATATCTCTGTTTGGGAAAATAACACCACTGGGGTAGAAGGTATGCAAACTTGTAGGCACGGTTGGAGAAACCAGGACCACAAAAAATGAATAATAAAATTCTCACCAGGAGACAAGCAGAGGATGTTAGCCTGACCTTAGCCTGGCCTATAGAGAAGCCAGAAGATTCTAAACTATAGTACTACATTGTGGTGGTTGGTGGTAGGGGAAAAAGTTTTAAATAGAAATTCATTAGTATGCCCCAGTCATCACTCTTTGGCATCTAATATTATCCTTCTCCATCACCCTTAAAACACGCAATACAAATTCTTGATTTGGAGGTCCTTTGGGGGGAAGAGCAAGGAAAGGTTCCACATTTGTGTCAACCCCATAGTAGGGCGAAAAAATCTTCCGTTCCCACCTAAAGGAGCACAGAAAACAGAGAATATTGAAGAAGCGATTTTGACTTCAAAAAAAAAGCAAAAAAAATGGTCCAGATGTTGGAATCAGTCTTATCTAAATTTTAAGGAGCAAGGATATTTGATCTTTGTTAACCTTAACTTGTAATAACCTTTGTGCCATTCTCTCCACTGACAGCAATTTTACGTCTTTGGCACACAAAAGACATGGGCCCTTGAATGTATTTCTTAGGTGATCATTTGTTCAGACGGACTAAGAGGAATAATTTCATTTTTAGCAAGAGAAGGTCTTTTGCCTTCAGGTGATGGTGAAAAGAAAGGAAGTGGTGCAGTGAGTTGGCTTTATATCCTGTCCATCCTTAAAGGGTAGGTAGTGAAAAATCACTTTTTGCTTTCTCATCTTTGTATATTCAGCGCATAGCTAACTACCTAGTTAGTAGTAGACACTCAAATCCTTGATGATAGTAAAGAAAGAAAAGCAGACAACAGAGAGGAAGGGAAGAGAGGGAGAGATAAAGACTGGGAAAAATTTTAGAAATAAATCTATTAGGAAATTCCAAGAAAATTATGAGGACCAAATCTACAGAGCTCCCTGGGAGTAACTTCTGGCTTTACTGATAAGGTAAACTTGCCTGTTACACCTACCTCTACATATTTAGGAAGACTTTACTATTTGGTAGTGGCAGTCAAGTCAAAAATCAGAGCTCTCTCTCTGTCTCTCCCCCCACCCCCATGTGGAAAAAACCCCTCAGAAATGAAAAAGTCTGAAGCCAGTGATATAATTTTCTCAACAATTGAGATCTAATTTAAAGAATGAGATAGCAAGTCAAGAAAGCAGATGCCATTGTCTTTGGTCACCTGCTTAACTCACAATGATTCACCTTTCTCTGGAAACAACCGAAGAAGGAAGTGACCACAAAGGGCCTTTTCTGTGTCACGTGACCTAGCACATCTCCTTGTGGCCAAAGGTAAACCAAGCAGCTTCTATCTCCCAAGACACTGAAATCTAAATTAAAAATCCTGGAAAATTTAAGTCTTGGGATCTGAATCCTCCTAATGGTTGTGTTCTAAACAAGGAGGCCTCCTGAGCACCCCTGGTAAATACTCTTTCAGAAGCCAGGTTATTCAATTTCTTCAGTTATCTGAGATAGTCCAGTGGCCCTTTAAATATTGAATGCATTGCTTTGTTTGGATTTACTTATGCCTGAGTCAAGATGTACCTGCTTATAAGCAAAACAATTAGTCAACTAACTCAATGGGATTATATAACTCACTGAAAATCTTGCAATTACTTATCCCTCTGCATTCTCAACAGTCTAGCAGTTTAGCCAAACTCCTGTAGTATAAAAGCTGAAAACCACCTAAGGGCACAGGGTAGGTTGAAATGTGTCAATGATGTGGATTTATTTTTATTTCAATTCATGTTTTAAATCTTTTTATTTGTTAAAAAAAAAAAAAAAGACTTTTGAATAAGCAAAAGTGATTACTGGATATCCTTTCAATAGAACGTTGGCAGCTCCAGTATTATTTGATCCTACAGGGATAAGCACCTTTGTCTATGACTAGGTTATCATACAATGCTCCAGAGCTAAGTCTAACTTGCAGAAAACTGATGGTAATGCAAATAATTCTTGCCTAAAGACAGGCAAATGCATTCTGTCTGGTGAAGGTTTAATTGATTTCCCTCCTCCACTGTGGAAGCCAGTTTTTTTGAACCATTTGCAAATTTATTTCAATATTCCATATTTCATATAAATTTTTTGCTTCTTTGATTTCTCCTGCTTGTCTAATTAATGAATGAATTCAATAAAATCTTTGACACATGTTCATTTTATATCTGTATAAGAGTCGTAATTTTATCATTTTAAAAAGTTCTTTAACATATTGCAAAATAAGACACAGACACAGAAAATCACAAATAAGAACATGGCTTAGTAAATCTTTCTAAGCCAAATTAAAAAATAGACATTTCCCCATCAGTCCCAGATTTATACATATGCCCATTCTAGTCACAACTTTCTTTTCCCTCACATCCAATAAATAACCATTATCCTGATTGCATAGTAATTATTTTCTTTTGTATTTTTGTATAGTTTTATCATTTAAATGTGCATCCATAGACACAGTAGTTTAGCTCTTTCATTTATGCTACTTTGAAACTCCTTGTAAATCCCTTTTAATCCATTGATCCCACACCATCCCTTTCTTTAAAATTTATCTGTTGAAGAAACCAGGCCTTTTGATGTGAAGAATTGTTTACAATCTGGTTATAGATGATTGGATCATGAGTCACATTTTTAATTTTGCTCAAAAGGGTGCAAGTCCATGCCATTATTTCACCCGGGTCAGGCAGGCTAAAGGGCTGTAGAGTGCACACAGAGCCATACACCTGGTGTGTGACATGCCCAGGAATCCACAAGGTAGCTTTTAGGGGCCAGGGACTGGAGGTGGAAAGAGAACTAAGCCTGGGTGTACACAGCATGACTGGGAAGAGAGAAGAGAGAAAAGCTTACTCCAGTATAGGTCTCCATGGGCTTCCGGATTATAGAATCCCAAAGTGTTAATATTAATGGAAATGTAAAAAGAATGGGGAGGTGATACGGTAAGATATGGAAAAGCAAGGTGAAACGTAAATGAAAGAACATCTTTTCAGGAGAGAAAAAGAGAAGTTTACTGCAGTATAACACATAGAAAAGTACACATATCATCAATATAGCATTTGAGAAATTTTTACAAGCTAAATACACCATGTGTCCAATATCCTAATTAAAACACAAGGCAGAACTTCCTTCTCGATACCTTCAAGTTATTACCTCCCAAAAACATGACTTCTAATATTATAGTTTTGTTTGTTTCTCTACTTTGAATTAATGAATCAGAATATGTAGTCTTTTTAGGACTAGTTTCTTTCACTCAACTTTTTTTTTTTTTGAATTGGATTCTCCCTCTGTCACCCAGGCTAGAGTGTAGTGGCATGCTCATGGCCACCACAGCCTCAATCTGCTAGGCTCAGGCAGCCCTTCCATCTCGCCAAGTTGCCCATGCTGGTCTCAAACCCGTGGGCTCAGGCAGTCCTCTCACCTCAGTCTCCCAAAGTACTGGGATTATAGGTGTGAGCCACTGCACCCAGCCATCAACATTTTTCTTATGACATTTATCCATTTATCTGTCTAGAGTTGTAAATCATTGATTTGTATTGTCAGATAATATTTGACTGTGTGGGAACTTAGACAGAGTCCAGTTTGTGGTTTCTATGGATAATACTTTTAAAAACATTCCAGAGCATGCCTTTTGTGAACACATATATGCATTTCTGTTGGGTACATTCTATGTGTGGATTTGCTGGGTCATGACATATGCTTATCTGGCATCAATAGATATTGACAAAGAATTTTCAGTGAGGTTGGGAAAATTGACTTGTATCTTCAGCAGTAGTTATTTAAAGTTTTCTTCGCAAAAAATAGAATACAGAAGAGAAAAGTCTAAGTGTCTGGGACATTTATACCTTGTTTCATGAATAGAAATTTATACAAAGATAGGAAGGTCTTCCCAGGCATAGGAAATAAGATGTGCAAAGGTGGGACAGATGAGAAAGACCAGACCAATCCCACGTCTTACGCTGGGATCTGGCAAAGGCGAAGCTGGGGATAGCAGGGTATACTCTTTTTCTTAGATGTCTTCCCTCCTCTCTGCTCCATGGGGCCACACATGATGCTGGTGATGAAGAGGGCTGAGGGAGAGTGAAGATGAACAGTGAAAATTAGGGCCTGTACCTTGGCAGCCCATGGGTCAAATTGTGCTTGCAGATGGGCTGTATTTTGTTGTATAGTATTATACAAATAAACGTGGGCCAACATTTATAAGAGAGAAAGCTCCTCTTGCTCCAACTCTTCAATATATGCTATTTGCTGTCTCTTTATTTTAGCTACTCTGGTACTTTCTGAAGAAGGTCAGAATAGACTGCCCCAAGTTATGCCCCTTGGCATAAGGGTTATTTTGAGCTGAAGGTAATTGAGAAGCAGCAGTCACAAGAGGACTCTTTGTCCTCCCCGTTCTATGCTTAAAAACGGGGCATAAGCTTACTTTTGTAAAGGTGTCCCTCCTCCCCTCTCCCATACCAGAAGGAGGGAAAAAAACACCTATCATAAGAGAAAGAAAGCCAGCAATGAGTTGAGTGTACATAAATAAATCTTAACAAAACTACCCTTATCTTCCATTAGTCCTCTCCCCCTCCCCGTATATTGCTTTCCCACAATTTATGATCCCGAGAAGCCCAAATTCCCTCTTTTTGTCTACTCACTTCACAATTTAGTGTCCGTTGTTAAAATGATATACAAGTTCTCAAGTCTTACCACATTTTTGGGTTTTCGTTTCTTCTGTAAAGTTCCCATGTGCATGTAAAATAAGCCATTTATCCTGTTAATCTGTCTTTTTCAGTTTAATTCACAGGCCCCGGCCATTGAACCAAAGAGGGTAAAGGAAAAGATTTTTCCTCTCCTGCAGTATGAATTATCATCTCTTTGTAGTTTTTATTTGCGTTTTTCTGTTGACTCTTGAATTTAAGCACCGCATTTTCATGAATTTGTTATCCACTGGGATACCTTCATTTGTGAAATATCTGTTCAAGTATTTTGCCCATTTTTTCTATTGGCTTGTTGTCTTTGCCTCACTGCTTGTAGAAGTTCTTTATATATTCTAGATATGGGTCATTTTTCATATACACATAAACTTCAGTTAACTAACTTCTCCTACTCTCTTGGTTGCCTATGTACATTTTTAATGTAAATTAGATCAGGACATTTTAATGCCTGAATATAATTGTTTTATTGTTGGAAGCAGTAGAAAGATAGAGAATCTCTCATCAAGAGGCAGAAGAAAGAGATATGAGAGAATAAGACAGTAGACAACAATGTAAGAAAAATAAACCTATATTGCTGTTAGTATCCTCATCAGTTTCAATCAACTAGTCACAGATGCATGGCCCCATTAATCTCTCTGGAAGCAAACACTATCACCCTCATTTCATAGACACCAGAACCAAAAGTCGGCATATGCTCAAAAGTACCCACAAATGTACCCCATGTATAGAAAACTTCCCCAAATCAACCAGCCTAGTAAATTGCTTGCTAAATTTTGAACCCAGGCCATATGTCACCCAAAGTCCAACGCTGCTAACCACAACATTTAACTGCCTGCCTAGATTCTTATGTGTGATTGTAAGAAGGAAGGAAGGAAGGAAGGAAGGAAGGACACTTTGGCCTATTGAAAAGTTTGAATGTTTAATTTATGACTTTGACATGCCAGTGCTGAAAAGTGTTATCTCCCCACAGTATTTCCAGAGCGACAGCTGACCAGTGATCTTCATGTGACCTTCTTAGCAACTAGCCTACTACTAGGATTTTGATAAATGCTTGCTGGGTGAACAGACAAATAGAGAAATGAATGAATGAATGCCTGCGTGCAAAGAGAAAACCTGAATTTTAATGTTGACTTTCTGCTAAAGATAACACAAGTGAGGATACAGGATTCTCAGTGTCCTCAGGTGTGGTACAAAAAAAATAATAATTCAGGTTTCAGATGTCCAAGAAGACTACACCAGGTGAATTATTTTAAGTTGTCACTTCTGAGATGAACCTCTGTGGTGACAAAAATAGCCGTGTGAAACAGCTGCAACAGTAAAATGCACCAGGGATACTGGCGTGTGTGATGCTAGCAAAACAGAGCAGGAAATTTTAAGAGCTGGGAGAAGATACAGCAGGAGGCTTCAGCAAAGGAAGAAGAGGAAAGCACTGGCAAAATGGCCCTTGCAAGAAGCAGATACAACTAATTTAGCTCATCTCAACAAAGGCCACACATTTAGATTTTGAGGTATAAGCGCTAGAACTTTTCTATAGAATAAGTACACAGCGAGTAACCCAGTGCATCCAAAGCAAATGAAACTGCACACAGCACTCTTGTGTTCAGAAGCAATGAAGTCCCAGCCTGTCGAGAAAAATGGCGACCATTATGGGCCAGGCAAGTTGAAAGTGAAATCAGATAACTAAGGAGGCCATAAAAAAATAAAGAAAACACCCCTGGGGTGGAGGGTCAGGGCACCTTGGTTCCATCTCCGTTTTCACCATTGACTTGCTTGCCCTGTCACCTAGAAAAAAAATCACAAGTTGACTCTATATCCCAGTTTTTCCAGTAACAAAATGGGGATGATGATACCTTCCCTAAAAGTAAAAATATCTAATGCAAATAACAATCTATAGGCCAGGATCTATTATTCCTCAACAGAATTCCAAAATTAAAAAAGCTGCGATAGCTTCACATTTTTTCATAAATCATTTTGGCAGCAAAACCTCATTTGACATGAACAGATTTAGAGGTAAAACCTGACATGAACTGATTGGAAGCTTTTTATTTATTTAGTCCCATGTGCTGAATATTCATAACTTTCACTGCAGAAATGCTAATGTGTTTGGTTTAGGATGCTGATCAAGACCCTTCTAGAAGTATTACAAAATACTTGGGACATATCCTTTTTTAAATTACAAGAAATCCAAAAACTTCTTACTTTAAAATCATATCTGGTCAGTGGGACTATGGGTTTGCACTAAAATGAACACCATAATATATAAAATATAGCCAAATGCCTAGATTTCTTTTTATTATCATTCAAACTGCTTAACCTTCAACTTAAATTTTTCCTGAATAAACATAAGCCTACAATTGTATTCTCAAACAGGTCACCAGCAGTGTCATTTTATCCATTAAGGATAACAGACATGGTATTCAGGGATTATGACCTTTCTCAAGACCTGCTAAAAATGTAAGAACTGAAAAACAAAGCTATTGTTTCCAAAATATGAAAATAAGACTATAAAACCAAATACACAAACTGTAGACCACAAAAATCTATAAACTCTAAAGTCTAGCTACTTCATCTCAGTTTAAATTTAGTATTCATAAAATATCATTGCATCTAAAAACAATTTATAGATTCAATTTTTCTCACTTTGCAAAGATGCTCATGTATGCACAATAATTGTTAAGAAATGATAGCCCCTCATAAATTGTATTTGTTCTTGTAGTCAAATGATTTCAAAAAGCAAAGTAATGAAAACTCTTCCAAATGTTTACAAAAAAAGATGTTTAATATGAGATATAGATGCAATCTGATATGTTTTATATAAATTAGAACTTATAATAGTTGTAATTTTCATCTTGCCTAAGGAGAGAAGTGTCAATTCTGTTAATATCGTCTCTAAGAAGAATTAAATATTGGGCGAGGTGTTCTAGGTACCCTCAGCATCAACTAAATTTCCTTTAAGTTACCTTAACAGTTACTAATTATCTTGGTTTCCTTCTCAGTTGTAGAGAAGCACATCCCTGACTTTCATCCAGGTGTTAGAGACACACCTGGGAAAGTGGTCAGGACCTATTTTGACCATCATACTAGGTGTCAAGTTAACTTGACCTATGGGTCAAAAAAGTTGTCTTCACTTGGATTAATAAATTGATTTTAACCACATTTCAACTGGTGGCAAACGATGTTGGTCTAATTCCAACTGTCTACATAGAAGCATTAGTTATATATGTATGAGCAATGGTTCAAACTATAATCTAGAAGCTCAGATGTACGATTCTATTGCCAATACAGACCTATGTGTTATGGAAGTGACTTAGCTATCATCGTGACATGCTTTACACAGAAAACGAAAATGTTAGAGGTTTTGATAGTTTTTTTTCCATGTGTTTTATCATTTAATATTCACAATACCCTATGAATCAAGTACAATCATTTTTCCCATTGTGCAGGTGAGGAAACCTCCATACAGAGATTCAATGGCATGCCAAGATCAAGCTAGTAACAGAGCTGGGATATGAATCTAGCTTTGCATGACTCCAGAGTCCAGGTTCATAATCATTATTATATTGGGAATTCCTAGAGTTTTCCACCTAAAATTGCTCTTGTTGTTTTCTTCCAGTGTAAAAGACTTTGTATACACACACACACTCCCCCATACAATCTTATAAAAGATAAAAAGTGAATCTTACAAGAAATGTTTACTGTGAAACTAAAATTCTTTTAGACTAATTGTATCGTTATTAGGTCAAATCCAGTGTCTTATTTTCCACAAATTCCAAATAGACACACTCGTGGATTCCATGACCACAAAAAAGATAAATAAGCTCCATTAGGAAACCCTCAGATGTGATACAGGAGAGACCACATCACAGTACAACCACAAAGCCAATGAAGCCACTGCTGCTTCTTCGGGCAGCAATCAGCAGCAGAAAAGAAGGACACCAGATACAAATCCGTGAATGCGCATTTTGCTAAGAACAACTGCCTGGATTTTATTGCCTTTATCTTCAAGCCTTCCTCTGACGTTAACAGAGGAGACCTCTGTACCTTAGGCATTCACAACTAATGAGCTAACAGGGTATTTACACTAATGAGTAGATTCATAGTGAACTAAGTTCTAACATATTCCATTTTACACAGTCCCTAATTAGAGAGGGTGGGTGTGGGTGGGAATAAGGTCCTGTTGAACCAGTGCACCTGTCAGAGAGAAATTCCAGGTGACTGGTAAGAACATGGAGAGTATCAAACTTTCATCTTGTTCCTGGACGTCTGTTCTTGAAATACTAAATCCCATTCTTGAAATCCTAAACCTGGAAGAAAACACTCAGAAAGGTTATGAGCATTTGCTTGGAAACCAAGCACACCTGTGTTAGAATTCTAGCTCTGCCACTTATTAGTCATAATAGGCATTGATTAGATGACGAACATGGCTAGATAGGCCAGTGTTCACACCCACAGAGAGGGATTGAGAAATAAAGTGGTCAGGAAGAATAGTGCAGGAATGCAGCCCCAGAATTAGTCAACATGGGGAACTAGGTAAGTTGGGAGGTGGGGTGGTAAACCCAGGGCTGGTCCCTCTGCTGTCCCACCAGATCATCTTTTTAGAAAGACTCCACATGGAGTTCAATGCTTTGTCATCACTCTACTGAACTCTTGAAATCAATAACCTTTTAACATTTTGCATGGAACCCCCAAATTATTAATATGTAGCTGGTCCTGGGTAGGCCATTACAGATGCCAAAGACATTCAGACACTAAAGATATTATAAACACCCACAGATAGATAGATGTTGGGATAAGGCTTCACTGACTGACTGGTTTAAACTTGTCTAGATCTTGCAAAGGCAAGAATCCAGTTTTGAGAGGCAGGAGAAAGCAAAAACAGGATAAACTAGACAGGAGAATGGGCACACCTGTTTGTTAACCAGGGTGACCATATGATCTGTCATCTAAATTAGGATACTTTTGAAAATAAAAGAGAATGCTCTTAATAATTACCCCAAGACAACAGGTATAAACTCAGACTCTCCTGGTCAAACTAAGAGAAACAATCACCCTATAAATAAGTTATTCTACCAAAATATTCTAAAGTTATTCCCACAGGGACAAGTTAGCAGATGTGTTCATGGAAAATTCAAATCTATTTTTGGAGGTAGAAAGAAGATGATAGTTGTTATTTTATCTTTGCAAAGAATGATCAACACAGAGTAAAGTTTTAGGTAGCCAAAACTTCTGTTTGGAAAACTGCTCAAGTGTTGATAACTCTACAGCTGGGTTGTTGGTTACATGGGGTTCATTATACTATTCTCTCTCTTTTCATAAATATTTGAAAATTTCAAAAAAAATTTTTAAGCAAAAAAAATTACTTAGATGCTTTCACTAATATTATGCTGATTAAATAAATATTTTTAAATTTTGTAAATTATTTTATTAACAACTTGCCATAAAATTACCAAAAAAATAAAACCAACTTGATTTGAGAATGATTTGAGCATCAAGTGTTCTCAAATTACCCAAGTAAACAAACAGTGCTGTTGTCAGAATTTCTTTTTTTTTTTTTGAGTTGGAGTCTCACAGTCGCCCAGACTGGAGTGTAGTGGCCGCTCCCGGCCACTGCAGCCTCGACCCACTGGGCTCTGGCGATCCTTCCGCCTCAGCCTTCCAAGTAGCTGGAACTACAGGCACACACTACCACGCCCGGCTAATTTTTTTGATTTATTGTAGAGATGAGGTCTCACCAAGTTGCCCAGGCGGGTCT